>SKCR01046855.1:0-103689 GCA_019454045.1 Zanthoxylum bungeanum | reverse complement strand
TAAATGAAACATACAGCATTAGCAAGCATTATCCAAATGGATTTACCATGGCAACAGGTAGAAAAGGTTTCGTCGTAATCTACACAATGTTGATAACGATACCTTTCCGCTACAAGCCTAGCTTAGTACGTTGGTATGTTGCCTTCCATGTATGTCTTCCTTGAAGAATTATATAGTACTAATAGGCACAATGCCTAGCGGTACAACAACTAGTATCCAAACGTAGTTGATATACATGGAATCCATTTCGGACATCATGGCACTTTGCCATATTAGGGAGTCGATACCTTGTATCACTTTCTCATACGTAGTCAGTTCGTATTCCTTAATAAGATTGACATCTTTATGAGGTAAGATCAGATACCCATACCCCAGGTTGTTTTCTGACTCTCTCCAACTTACGTGGTTCTTGTGTATTCGAAATTACTGGTATAGTTTCATCCCTGATGAACTATTTGTGTTCCATTAAGGAATCGATGCCTGGAATAGTATTACTTCGATTTTCATCGAGTTTTACTTTCTTCCCACTTACCACTGCATATAGGTATTCCTCTTAGGAAAACCGCATGGCGAGCAACAATGACATTGTTCTCTTATGAGTTGTTTAAGTACTATACTTTGGTTTCCCTAGGATAAACTACAACTTAGGCACTTATCCGATTTGGGATCTAGTTTGGTATCATCCAAACATATGCCTAGCATACCCAAATGTTCAGGAATGAGAAAACCCAGTTTCTTTCCTGTTCATATCTAATATGTAGTCTGTCTAACATATTTTTATGGAACCTTATTCAAAATAAGTTATGCACTGTTTATGCGTATCCGTTGAAGGAAATGGTAGCTCAGAGCGACTCAGGATTAACCTTATCATGTCTAACAAAATTCGGTTACTCTGTTCGGACATACCGTCAAAATGACGTGTTCCAGGAGGATTCCTCATTAAGAGAATACTATACTCTTTCAAGTATATTAGAAACTTATTGCTTAAGTATTTTCATCATGGTATAACCGTGATGGTTTAATACTTTAGCCGATCTGTTTGTTTATTTCGTGTCGAAACTCTAAAAGTTTCCGATCCGTGTTTCACAAGAAACACATAACCATAACGCGATGCAACATCCGTAAAGGTCACGAAACATTCATATCCACCTCTAGCCTAGCTAGACATGGGCCCACTTGCTTCACTATGAACTAGGGCTAACAGATTGGTGGCATTTTCACTTTTACCGAGTAAAGGTGTTATAGGCATTTTGCATAATAAACTAGATTCGTAGACTTTATTTGAGTGGAATCAAATTTGTCCTAGTACCCACTCTTCGAAAGTGTGGATATCCGAGTCTTGTTTAATTGTGTCCCAGAGAACAATGCCACAAATAAGTCTCAACTGATTAATTCAGTTTTGAGATATTTGTTTTGTCATGTTATACGTTTGAGATTTATTTATATTCAAAATATAAATGCTGTTATTCACATCTAATGTGTTTATCTCGATATCAACTTTATAAAATAAAACACTTTAGTGTTCTAGAATATAAAGGTATACCTGCAACGGGTTAAACCCAGATATATAGATAATGTATCTAGTTAAACTAGTTACATTTTAACAGTTTCCTAATTTAAGTACACACCCTGAGGGTAGTTCCTAAACTTAGGTATCTACGGTCATAACAGCGACTGTTGTCCCGTTTCCGATTCGTAGGTAAATCTCAACTGAAGTCAGTATCCTGCTCATAGCAGATTCTGCACATCTATACATATTTATGTACCACATTAAGTATTTAAAATCTAATTTTAATTCTAGTAGTGAACATATTTTATGACAAACATATTTGAAGCTGGAGCCTTGCCCCCTCTTCAATTCCTTCATGTCTGCTTTTTTCAAACGGAAGTCACGCTTCGGCGATCCCGTTTGCCACAATTTAGCCAAATATTTTGGGATATGTCCTTTATCTTCCCAGAAGACTGTAATGATTTTGCCTTTGCCCTTTTCCACATTCTAGAAGTATTCGGCCTAGCCTTTGGCCTTCTGAAATGTCGAAGTAAGATACGACTTGCGCTTCTTGCCTTATTTCAAACTTTGGTTTTGTCTCCTTGAGAATGGCCATTAACTCTCCAAGAGTTATGTATTGCAATTTTAGTACTTCTAAAATCTAAATATAGATTTATGAAGATCCTTCAATTTCATTATCATACTTTAAAGATCTAATTTGAGAATTAAACCATTTAAATACATTTTCCTTAGGATTATATTTTAAATGTCAATTTTTCAATTTTATCTTGATTCTAATAGTCCAACTATTTAATCAACGATTTTAGGTACTATTTATTATAATGATTACTATAGTCCAACTATATAATCAACTATAATTTAATAGGTTAAATTCAATTATATTGATTACTATAATCCAATTATATAATCAAGTATAAATGAATAGTTTGATTACAGTCCAACTGTTTATTAGAACAAACATTTAAATATTAGTCCAACTAACATTTAATTTATTTGACGTAATGTTTGAAATGAGCGCGTATGGCAAGTTATTAAACGAATATTGCAAATTTAATACTTGCCTCCCACTATTTTTTGGCGAGCCTCTAACCCTCTGTCGAGTACTCAGGAAATTGTGTTTCCTAGTGGGCTAGGATCCCGTTAAATATCACACAATCTTGACTTTGGCCAACAAATTGTATGATAATTAACTAGGTAGATCTCTAAGATCAATTGGATCTCATCCAATTCCTAGATCCAGTAAGGAAACATCCAAGTCCGAACATATATCTTATATATGCCAATATATCCAATATATTGCCTAACCTTTTTCCTCTGAATCAACTAAGCTTTGGCTTTGGCACAACAAACTTAGTGATCCCAGTTAAGCGTGACCCATTGACCTTGGAAAGCTTCGTAATCAATGTCGATGGACAAGAAGTGGTTTTGACTTTGGCCAACAAACCACAACTTGGACAAGACACCGATATGGAACAAAGCTCTCGTGATTCAAACACATCCTCGACGGACAAAGGTCTTGACTTTGGCCAATAAACCAATGCCAGTCTTGGATCTTGAGTAAGAATCACTCAATGGAAGGAAAAACGCTTAATATTTTGTGAGGGTTTTTCGCGTGCAAATTGGCAACCAATTTATTATCTTTATTAAGGTCTCATCATCATACACCCTTAAACATGCATTCTAAATACATAATAAGGCGCGTAAATAAAATAATAATGATATGCGGATGGATACTTTACACATTGATACTAGATCAAATCTCTCAATTTCCTCTCTCCCGCTAGCACAAGTATTACTTCTACCCGTTACATAACACTTCTAAATAAACCTCATTTACATTGAGGGGAATATGTGAGAAGAGAAATACATAGAGTAAGGAGATAATAGGCTGGACACGCAGGTCCAATTTAATAAATTCTAAATTTATTACAACAATTTCCAAAATTGCCCCACCCATCTAATATCCATCTGATATACATTATTCATGCATTGCAACCATGTATTCACACAAGCATGTTATCAATCAATCTAATCCAATTAATTAATCTGATAATTAATGACCATCCAATGTTCAAACAACGATTTGATTTTGCGCGAATCAAACTCGTTTTGCGAATAAGTACTCAAAGTACGAATTCTTGAATTAAATTAAACTACAACATTAAATCCAATTTAATATGTATTTAATACTAATTCACTATTTAATTCCAAATTAAATATTACACTTTATTTGACGAACCTTTACGACTTAAATTCCAAATTTAATCGTTACGGGTCTCAAAGCCCGATTAACATCCAACATTAATTTAATTAAAGTCCAATGGGCTTTTAATTAATTTCTTAAGGCATGGACTTTTGGTCAACTTGGGTCAAACCCAATAACTAAAGCCCAATCAAGGAATCACCCCATAAGCCTAGAAATCAATTTAGGCCCATTAGGCCCAATTAAAATAATTAAGGTCCAATAGTCGCATTTGGACTTTATGGAAATGGTTTTGGGCCCAATTGGATCCAACCAATTTTCCTAAACCAATCTTGGTACAACCAAGCCCATAAAAGCCCAATAACAACTTTTCAAGCCCAAATCCAATTTAAGCCCATTTAATTAAACTACAAAAATTCCAAATTTCATATTTAATTAAAATAAAGTGCATTGCCATAATTAATCAACTAAATTAACATTTCCAAAACATCAATTAGCCTAATAAATTATGCTTATTAACATTAAAACATGTCCAACACATTTTAACAAAAATCAAACCCATTTTCATGCATTAAAGTCTCGGCAATTAGGGTTTTTATAAATCGATTCTGTTTTAATCCAATTAAATCCACAATCAACTTTCCCAACATGATTCCAACTCATCCAATGAATCAAAAATCAAAAATTCCAAGACATTAGGGTTCATCCAAGATTCGGCCAAGCCATGTAATTTGGGGAAAATTATTCCAAACCATTTTTCATGAAATTGATCCAATCAATCTTCAATAAAACATCATTTAAGCATACTTAATCAAACAATTCAACCAAATCATGCTCAAAATCAATTTACCAAATTTTAACCCTAAATCAAAGTTTCATGCTTTTACTCGCTCTGATACCATTGTTGGCGAAACTCTAAGTCCCGAGGATCGATTATCAAGCATAGAAACAACATGTGAATACACGAAGAAGTTGCGGAATACTTACATCGAGCGGTTGAGCGATGCGACGAACACGAAAAAGCTTTTCTGCCCTCCTTGGTGGTCACGGCAGTTCACTGGTTTGGTGTCCTCCAAATTCGGCAATGGACCTCCATGCAAGCTCCAAGCTTTGTGATGAAATTCCATGCTCATAAGTGGGTTTCCCTATCACCTCGCAAGACCCTTATGTGTGCTAGCACTCTTGATTTTTGCCACAAAAATCACTCTTTCCTTCTCCATGGATCACGACAGTGAGCTGTGAAAAGAAGAAGAAATTTCAGCCCCTTGGGCGTGAATAGGAGAGGAAGAAAGAGAAGAGAGAGTTGTTTGTGTTGGTTGATGGATTATGTATCTAATCCACAATTGAATTATTAAAATTCATTTACCAAAAGTTTTGGAGCCAAAATTTGGCAATTAATTGCTTCCAACAACTCACATCAACTATTCACATCACTCAATCAATCAAGTGACAAGTTGTCACATCACTCAAAGTGACTAATGATTTGACGCTTGATGTGACTAGCGATTTGACGCTTGATGTGACTTGCTTGCCGCACTCGAATTCGAAATGCGAATGCGCTCGTAAACACTCCCGGGCTCAAGTTCGCTAATTCCAAATTAACGATTTTTCCGTTGCGACGTAATTTAAAAATTATGCCTACCAAAATCACTATTCACATTGCTAATTAATTAATTATAAATTAACTCGTTCGCCCGAATTAAAATCTAATTTTAATTTCGCGTCGAAATCCAATTTCGTATAATATATCGAATATATTATTTTATCGATTAATTCCAAATTAATCGTTCTCTCTCTTTAATTAATATTTTATCCCAGATAAAATATCTCCGTAATTAATCCCAGATTAATTTTCTTTCTCTCATCTAATTAATCCCAGATTAATAAAGTGCGAGTCATACGTCATCGGTGAATCTTCGGGAAGCGACCCATGAGATCCCCGGATATATTGGCAGTAAATTCGGTCGTCGGACTATCCGAACACGTAAGTACCTCGTACTTCATTTGTACCGATTTACAAGACAAGGTTGGCTTCTAGCAAAGCGCCATGCCTACCCAATTCTCCAGAAATATCCTTACAGGAATATGTGATCTATATCAGACGTAGTATACGTAGTATTGCGTATTTCGATCCAGTATCGGATGTCACATGCTAGGCCTGGGGCTAGAATTGTGTCTGCCCCGTACGAAGCACATATCGGATCTCTGGTAACTAGTCTCTCTAATCGGATAAACATGACCTAGTCATAATATCCCGATAACTGCAGTATATAAGAGAACGAGTCATGTATCCTATGTGACCATCATCTCCACTATGACTGGAGTGATACTTCCGTCTTGACATCACACCCAACACACTACGATTCTCAATATACCCAGCAGAGGTGTACACAGAACCTGTTAAAGACCTGGACGACCTAAAACCAAAGTATATTGATTGTCGCAAGTATTAGCGGTGCATGTCTCAGGGTAAGACCAGATACACCTACCCTGATTTCGGACTACCATAGACACATAGTCATACTACCAATGGAATTCCGAGGGGTCTATCCAGAGCGAAGCTGTTTTCCGTACCATCAGTAAAACACAACCGATATACTTTGGTTTTGGTCATCCAGGGCTTTAACCGGTTTCTGTGTACGCCTCTTTTGGGTATATCGAGAATCGTAGTGTGTTGGGTATGATGTCAAGACGGAAGTATCACTTCAGTCATATGGAGATGATGGTCACGTAGGATACGAAACTAGTACTCTTAAGTATTGCAGTCATCGGGATAAAATGACAAGGTCAGGTTTATCCGATTATAACGACTAGTTACCAGACATCCGACATGTGCTTCGTATGGGGCAGACACAATTCCAGCCCCAGACCTAGCACGTGATCATCTGATACTGGATCAACATACACAATACTATATATACTACGCCTGATATAGATCTTATATTCATGTAAGGATATTTCTGGAGAATTGGGTAGGCATGGCGCTTTGCTAGAAGCCAACCTTATCTTGTAAATCGGTACAAACGTAGTATTAGGTACTTACGTGTTCGGATAGTTCGACGACCGAATTTACGGCCAACATATCCAGGGATCTCATGGGTCGCTTCCCGAAGATTCACCGATGACGTATGACTCGCACTTTTATTAATCTGTGATTAATTAGATGAGAGAGAAAATTAATCTGGGATTAATTGCGGAGATATTTTATCTGGGATAAAATATCATTTAAAGAGAGATAACGATTAATTTAGAATTAATCGATAAATTAATATATTCGATATATTAAACGAAATTGGATTTCGACCCGGAATTAAAATTAGATTTTAATTCGGGCCAACGAGTTAATTTAGAATTAATTTGTTAGCGACGTGAATAGTGATTTCGCTAGGCATAATCATTTAATTACGTCACAACGGAAAATTTGTTAATTTGGAATTAGCGAACCCGAGCCCGGGATTGTTTGCGTGCGTATTCGCATTTCGAATTCGAGTGCGACATGCAAGTCAAATCAAGCATCAAATCGTTAGTCGCATCAAGCGTCAAATCATTTGTCACTTTGAGTGATGTGACAACTTGTCACATTGATTGATTGATTGATGTGAGTTGATAAAAGTTGTTGAAAAGCTTTTTGAAAGCTTGAAAGAAATATATCATTATTTTAATGGTATTTGACTTTTAATTTTTTGGTATTTGATATGCAAAAAATTACACAACACTTTGATCTCTCTCTTTCCTCCCTTTTGTTCACGTTTCGGAGCAAAATGCTCTCTCTGTCTCACGCCCAAAGTGGGCAGTCAACTGCCTTCTTCTCTGCTCAAAACCGTGACAGTAAAGGAGAAACCAGTGAGTATTTTGTGGCAAAATACAAGGGAGCTAGCACTCAAAGGGTCTTGCGAAGGTGATAGGGAAACCCACCCGTGTGCATGGAATCGAATCACAAAGCTTGGAGCTTGATGAAGATGATCAATGGCTGAATCCAAGGGGCACCAAATCAGCCACTGCCGTGAGCATGAAGGAGCAGAAAATCAATTTTTGTTCATCACCGCATCGTCTCAACTGATCATTGTGAGTATTCCGTAACTCCCTTGAATGTATTCACATGTGTTTCTTGCTTGATAATTGATCCTTGGGACCTTAGAGAATTCCAACAAATTGCACAAGGATCTTGTCGATATAGGATGTCTGAGATATTACTAACAGTCGTCTCTTGCGATCCCGAAGAATCTGGATCCCAAGTACATAGTTGGCCTCTCCCAAATATTTTATTTGGAATTGGTTAGGTAGCTAGGTTTTACATCCGATAATATTTTTACATCATTCCCAATGAGTAAAATATCATCGATGTACAAAATGAGAAAAACCACATTTCCATCAATGACGTACTTGTATACACAAGGCTCATTAACGTTCTACTCAAAATTATAAGACTTGATCGTGTTATCAAATCTTATCTTCCAAGATCGAGATGCTTGCTTAAGTCCATAAATGGACCTTTGTAGCTTGCAAATCTTTTGCTCTTGACCTTGGGCCATGAACCCCTCTGTTTGTACCATATAGATGCACTTATCAAGATTACCATTCAAAAATACAGTCTTGACGTACATATGTCAAATTCTATAGTCATAATATGAGGTAATGGAGAAAAGTGTGTGGATGTATTTGAGCATGACTACTGGCAAGAAAGTTTTGTAATAGTCAACTCCCTCTTTCTGGGTTTAACATTTGGCCACTAGCCTAGCTTTGAAGGTCTGTACTTTCCCGTATGTTCTCCTCTTTCTCTTGTGGATCCACTTGCAACCTATGGAGTATAGCACCTCGCTAAAGGCCGGATACTACCGGCAGGAGACATGATTAACTCATCTCCTTAAGCCTCCAAATTTATAGAAAAACAGACATGATGTATCCTAAAACTGGATGACTTAGATCACAGTCCAACATCAAAGCGGAATCTGTAATAAACATCAAACAGATAAAATGACCTCAAGTCCACACATAACACATCCAACTTAAAATCAACACTCAAGAGCTATTTGCCCACAACATCATATGCAATCAAAATATTTACATAATAAATACAAAAATAGCGTGCTCAGCATAACAAATACTCATAATAACCATAAATTCTAAACCTCTAATACTTTTTCCCATGACACTTGTGAGGGTGACTGTAATTTGGGTGATCCGCTTCTCAAGCATAGCTTCCAAAGCTGAATTGATTGACCCATCTGGTAGCCACCTGCAAAACTAGAAACGGGTTTGGTATGAGTTATGAAAACTCAGTAAGTAACCACACTCGTACTACAAATAAAATATACAAATCAAACACATCAGAAGTTTTCAGAATTAATAAGTAATTACAAGTTTAGATTTATCAACTTTCTATTATCCTTTATTATACACATGCCAAATCCTCATTTTTACGTAGTTATATATTTGCCAACTCTAGTAGCCAAATAGATAAAGCTCACAAGGAAATAATTCGAATATCACAGAGTACATCGTTTAACATCGAATCCACTTCAATCATGTGAAACATGCAGTCATATATGTATACTTTTATCATGAATAAACATCTTTGAAATATCATCAAATCAGTAAGTCAAATAACCTTCTTCAAATGTAATATCCCGAATTTTTCGGAATAGTTTTGGAAGGTTTATGAATTAAAGTTTAGGTTTTGGAACTGGATGATGTTCCAAAAAAGAGTTTGTGTATTGACAAATAGGTTGGAACGTAACACAAACTCATTACACGTTTTCTCATACTCAATAACATTCATGAAACACTCCAAGTCATCATCCAAGTACTCACATACATACATATATCTCAAATATATGAATATAAACCTCACTTCGAGTTTGGATAACATACCACATAACAATCCTCATGTCTTTTACTTATCGATCAAATGGTTTCAAGAATTCTTATCGGGAAATATCCTTAGCACATAAACTTACCAGTTAAGACATGTCCATACATATAACTCATCATTTTCCTCTCGTACCTTAACTATTCAGGAAAACCTTAGCCTATATCAATTTCTCATCACACTTAATCACCCAAACACCATACATATACACATGCTTATACAAATTCAGAAACCATTACTTATTCCATTTACTGATGTTATATACTCAAATTATATTTATTTTATCATCACACACACTCACACACACAGATATATATATATATATATAAACATGTACATGTACATGTACATGTACATGTGCTTATACATATACATATTCAATCACATATGCATATGCATACCATTAACTGTTCATACACTGACGTACATGAATACACACATATATACATTCACTTATCGAACATCTTACTCCATATCATAGCAATAACATAAAAATCCAAACCTGTGGTGGTCAAACCACTTCTCGACTATCTTTATGATAACCTAAACATTTCAGTTATCTCTATAAATATTTAAACACAAATCAACCATTCAAGTACTCATCGCATTGGTTACTTACCTAGCTTCACGAGCACTCCAGGTCCTAGTCAAATCTGTCAAAATAAATCAAGAAACGTCGTCAGAATCGAAACTTATGAAATTCTCGACTTAACTAAGATAAAATTCCAGATCTTTTTGGGACAACCAGATCAAGTCCGATCTCAATGATTTCAGTTCCAATAATCTTAAAACATCATTACAAACTAATTCAAGCCATTAGTTAACATAAAACCTTCGTTTAAGCATTTTTGGAAAATCTTCCGAACACAGTTTCCGTAAATGCTACGGAAGGGTCCTGAACCTTCCGAACCTACCCAGATTTATCTAAACATTATGATATCATCATTTTTAACTCATAAATATCATTACAATAAAAAACACATTAATACACGAAAAAACCCACTTTAATCGAAAACTTACATTATCTATCAGATAGATCCAATTCATTCCGTTTTCATACGGATTCTACCAAATACACATATTCAATATACTCAACCTCAAACAATTCCATTTATATCAATACACTACTCTACAAAGCTACTGGATATATCCAAATATTAAACAATAAACTTGAAATTAGTGAATTTTTACTGAGAAGTCTTACCGAGATTTCGAGAGCATAGACGGACTCCAAACGATCCCACGAATGTGCTAGAATCGATGGAATTTTGATCGGAGCTACTGTTCACTTATAGGTAACTATTCACCATCATTTCTCCTCTCGTTTTGCGTACAATCATGCACAGAACGGAAAACCATCAATGCCAACTTGTAGTACTCTCTGAGAGCTTCAATTTGATAGATGGCTCAGGCCTTGAAATGAAACAATGAGCCAGGATCGAGAAACTCACTCACACATATTTCCTTCTCTCGTTATCACTATTATCGGTGTCCTAAGGCTGCCGCCAGTCACCACAAGATAAAGGGTTGGTCGGTGCACCCCTCGGGACAGTCGCGCTAGCTGGGAGGCCTCCGGCTTGACAAGGGCTCTTCAAAAAGAAATTTGGGGAAGGTGGGATGGGTGAGAGTCTTTGAAAAGTTTTGAAATTTTTTAAATTACAAGAAGCTATGGGTATTTAGAGAAAAAATTTTAAAAATTACATTCTGACCCCTGTAAAATTACAGTGAGGTGTCTACCATAGGGCTTTCTTGAAAATTCGCATTTCAGAAGCCTTTCTTATACAAATTTTGATAAATATTCAACACAAAAGTTGTTCGTCTCGAAAAAATGAGTCCAAGGTTTAAGAATCAGCTCAATCGGAGTTAGTTTGATAAATATATGTTGGACAATTACGACTCATATCATTACTATTTGTACAGAACATGGTGTTGTTGTACAAATTAACTATGTGACAAAGGAAATTGCTCTTTTATCATTTGTAATTAGATTACCGGATATATAAATGATAAAAGTCCATATGATTAGTTCCGGATTGATAAGATATGAGACAATATCAATCCATGAAGGTTTAATCATTAAAACATCCCTAGTCGGAGTATTATTGAGATTGGTCATCGATAATGCGGAATAGACTAGTATTACACTTGTGCGTGTTATGAGAGCATAACGACATAGTTCTCATATATTTAAGTATTGGATACTTATGCAAGTGTAATAGGAGGTTGTGTTTACCGATGGTACGAAAAAAGCTTCGCTCTGGATAGTCCCCTCGGAATTCCATTGGTAGTATGACTATGTGTCTATGGAAATCCGAATCAGGGTAGGTGTATTTGGTCTTAACTTGAGACTTGCACCGCTAATACTTGCGACAATCAATATACTTTGGTTTTGGTCGTCCAGGGCTTTAACTGGTTCTGTGTACGCCTCTTCTGGGTATATTGAGAATCGTAGTGTATTGGGTGTAATGTCAAGATGGAAGTATCACTTCAGTCATATGGAGATGATGGTCACGTATGATACGGAACTGGTGCTCTTATTTGCTACAGCTATCGGGATAATATGACTAGGTCATAGTTATCCGATTATAGAGACTAGTTACCAGAGATCCATATGTGCTTCGTACGAGGCAGATATAATTCCAGCCCCAGGCCTAGCACGTGACATCCGATACTGGATCGCAATACGCTATACGACGTATACTACCCCTGATATAGATTACATATTCCTTTAAGAATATTTCTGGAGAATTGGGTAGGCACGGTGCTTTGCTAGAAGCAAACCATGTCTTGTAAATCGGTAAAAATGTAGTACTAGGTGCGTACGTGTTCGGATAGTCCGACGACTGGATTTACTGCCAACATATCCAGGGATCTCATGGGTCACTTCCCGAAAATTCACCGATGACGTATGACTCGCACATTATTAATATATGATTAATTAATAGAGAGAGAAAATTAATATAGGATTAATTACGGAGATATTTTATCTGGGATAAAATATTATTTAAAAAGAGAGAACGATTAATTTGGAATTAATCGATAAAATAATATATTCGATATATTAAACGAAATTAGATTTCGACGCGGAATTAAAATTAGATTTTAATTCGGGCAAACGAGTTAATTTAGAATTAATTCGTTAGCGATGTGAATAGTAATTTTGCTAGGCATAATTATTTAATTAAATTGATTTAATTACGTCGCAATGGAAAATTCATTAATTTGGAATTAGTGAACCCGAGCCCATGAGTGTTTGTGGGCCCACTCGCATTTCGAATCAAGTGGGGCCCACAAGTCACATCAAATCACATCACTTGTCTTTCACATCACCTTTTGATTGATGGAAGTTGATGGGATTTGATGGTTGCTTATCAAACACTCAAGTGTGAAAAGTTGAAAGACATTTACCTTTTGGGAATTTTGGTATATGTTTTGAATTTTTGGAAAATGGTATACACCTTTTTACAACTCATTCTCTCTTTCCTCTATGCCTTGGGCGTGAACAACTTCTTCTCTCCTCCTCTCTCCCATTCGGCCAAGGTGCCATTTTTCCTCTCAAGTTCTTGGCTTGGCCGAGAACAACAATAAGCTACGGGAAATTTTATGGCAAAATTTCCAAGTGCTAGCACACCAAAGGAGTCACACAATGGTGATAGGGAAATCCATTCATGAGCATGGAATCCATTCACAAAGCTTGGAGCTTGAAGATCATTTCCATGGAGGTTGACCGAATCAAAGGAGCACAAAATAGAGGCATTGGCGAGAGCTTCAAGGAGCAAGGAGAAATTTAGTGTTCTTCGCATCGAAAAGCCGATCAAAGTGAGTATTTCACAACTTTACTTTGATGTATTCACATGTTTTCATAGCTTAATTGATCTTGGGATGACTTAGAAAAACCAACAATGGTATCAGAGCCTTGATTAAGCATGAAATTAAATTAGGGTAAATTTTGGTAAAATTGATTTGAGCATGATTGGATGAAATTGTTTGATTGAGTATGCTTGAATGATGATAACATAGTGTTATGCATGATCAATTTGATGAAAATTGAATTGGATCAATTTTTCCCCAAATAGTAGGCTTGGCCGAAAGTTTGAGTGCCCTAATGTCATGGAATTTTTTGTTTTTTGATCATTGGATGAATTGAAAGACTTGGGAAATGTTGATTTGAGATTCAATTGGATTGAAATCAAAATTGGACAATAAACCCTAAATTGCCGTGACCAATTAGCATGGAAATGAATTGATTTTTGATTCAATGATATTGGACATGTGTTGATGATGATTAGAATGATTAATTGATTAAATTATTATTTTGGAAATGTTAATTTGAATAATTAATTATGGCTAATACACTAGAATTAATTAAATTGTGATATTGAGAATATTGAAATTTAATTAGTTGGGCTAAATTTGGAATTGGGCTTTTAAAGTTGTATTTGGGCTTAATGGGCTTGGTTGGGCCAAGTTTGGTTTAGGTTAATTGGTTGGATCCAATTGGGCCCAAAACCATATCCATAAAATCCAAATATGATTTAATGGACCTTTAAAATTTTAATTGGGCCTAATGGGCCTAAATTGTTTTTTGGCAAATGGTGATTCCTTATTGGGCTGTGGTTGCCCAAGTCTATGCCTTACAAATTAATTGAAAGCCCATTGGACTTTAATTAAATTGACATTGGATGTTAATTGGGCTTTGAGACCCTTAAAGATTAGATTTAGAATCTAAGTCGCAAAGGCTCATTAATAAAGTGTAATTATTTAATTTGTAATTAAATAAAGAATTAGTATTGAATACAAATTAAATTGGATTTAATGTTGTAGTTAATATAATTCAGAATTCGTACTTTGAGTACTTATTCTTAAAACGAGTTTGACTCATGCAAATCAAATCGTTGTGTTTGAACATTGGATGGTCATTAATTTCAGCTTAATTAATTGGATTAGATTGATTGATAACATGCTTTGTGTGAATACATGGATGTGATGTATGAATAATGTATATCAGATGGATATTAGATAGGTGAGGGCAATTTTGGAAATTGTTGTAATAAATTTAGAATTTATTAATTGGACCTACGTGTCCAGCCTATTACCTCTTGATTCTTTGTATTTCTCTTCTCACCTATTCCCCTCAATGTAAATGAGGTTTCTTTAGAAGTGTTATGTAATTGGGTAGAAGTAAGATTTGTGCTAGTGGGAGAGAGGAAATGGAGAGATTTGTTCTAGGAACAAGTTGTTTTAAATATCCATCCGCATATCATTATTAATTTATTTACGCGCCTTATTATGTATTTAGAATGCATGTTTAAGGGTGTATGATGAGACCTTAACAAAGATAATTAATTGGTTGCCAATTACGCAAAAAACCCTCAACAAATATTAAGCGTTTTTCTTTCCTTTGAATGATTCATTCTCAAGATCCAAGATTGGCACTGGTTTGTTGGCCAAAGTCAAGGCCTTTGTCCATCGCAGATGTGTTTGAATCATGAAGGCTTTGTTCCATATCGCATGTCTTGTCCAAGTTGTGATTTGTTGGCCAAAGTCAAGATCACTTCTTGTCCATCGACATCGATTACGAAACTTTCCAAGGTCAATGGGTCCCGCTTAACTGGAATCATTTAGTTTTGGTGCCAAAGTCAAGGCTTAGTTAATTCAAAGAAAAAGGTTAGGAAATATATTGGATATATTGGCATATAGTTTCGGACTTGGATGTCCAACTACTGGATCTAGGAATTGGATGAGATCCATTTGATCTTAGAGATCTACCTAGTTAAATATCATACAATTTGTTGGCCAAAGTCAAGGTTGTGTGTTATTTAACGGGATCCTAGCCCACTAGGAAACAAGGTTTCCCGAGTACTCAACAGAGGGTTAGAGGCTCGCCGAAAAATAGTGGGACGCAAGTATTAAATTTGCAATTTCGTTTAGATACTTGCCAATACGCGCACAGTTTAATTTTTCGTCAATACACATAAATATATTAGTTGGACTTATATTTAATGGTTGTTTTAAATTAAACAGTTTGACTGTATTCAAACTACTTCAAATTATAGTTGATTATATAATTGGATTATAATAATCAATATATTTGAATTTAAACAATCAAATAATAGTTAATTATATAGTTAGACTATAGTAATCATTATATTAAATAGTACCTGAAATCGTTGATTGGATAGTTGGATTATAGCAATCAAGATAACTGAAAGATTAGCGTTTAAAAAAAAAACCTGGGTAAAAATGTCATTAAACGGCTTTAATTTTCAGATTGGGAATAGAACCTCAGGATAGTCCTGGGAACTAAAGAGTTACTTTATTTGATAGAGAAACATCTGTGGCCTAAGCCCAGAGTTGAGCAAATAGTAGAACTGATCTTTGGAAGATTCATGTGATGATAACTTTAGTGCTCAATCCATTATGCTTACCGCAATGACACTTAAATTCCATCATCAGAATTGAGGATTAGATCCTTGTAACATGATGATGAAATTAAAGATCTTCATAGATTTATTCTTAGAAGTACAAATTGTATAAGAAGCTCTTTCGCGCTCTTGTATGTCAGAGGGTACATCTGTCGAGCACTAGGTATCGCAGATGATTGCTGACATCGATCAGCTGGGTTAGCTTGGCATTACCTACGTGGCTGAGACTACCAAAGATTTGGTCTTATAGTCTCTACCCGAAAGCTGGGGCAGGTTCATTGTGAACCAAGAGTAAACTTTTGGAGAGTTGATGGCTATGCTCAAGGAGGCAGAGCCAGAGCTTCTAAAATGGGCAAAGGCAAAATCATCAAAATCTTCTAAGAAGACAAATGACATATCCCAAGATGTCTACCTAAACTATGGAAAACGGGGTCACTGGAAGCGTGATTTCCATATGGACAAGGAAGGCATGAAGGAAGAGAAGAGGGGCAAGGCTTCGGCTTCAAGTATGTTTGTCATAAGCATGTTCACTATTAGTTTCAAAATTGGATTTTGATACTAATTGTGGTACATAAGATATGTACTGATGTACGGAATCTACTGATTAGCAGGATACTGACTTCAGTTGAGATTTATCTGTGAATCGGAAATGGGACGAGAGTCGTTGTTTTAACCGTAGAGACCTAAGCTTAGGAACTACCCTTTGGTATGTACTGAAATTAGGAAACTGTTACAATGTAACTAGTTTGACTAGAAACATTATCTCTATATCAGAGTATAACTCGTTGCGAGTTACCTTTATATTCTAGAACACTAAAATGTTTCATTTTATAAACATGATATTGAGATAAACACATTAGATGTGAATAACAGTATTTATATTTTGAATATAAATAAATCTCAAACATATGACATGACAAACAAATAGCTCAAACTGAATTTATCAGATAAACAAGACTCGTATATCACACTTTTGAAGATTGGATACTAGGAAGAATTTGATTCTAATCAAATAATGTCTACGAATCTGGTTAATTAGGCAAAGTGCCTAAAACACCTTTTACTTGGTAAAAGTGCAAGTGCCATCGATCTGTTAGCCCTCGTTCATAGTGACGTAAGTGGGCCCATGTCTAGCTAGGCTAGAAGTGGATATGGACACTTCGTAACCTTTACAGATGTGGCATCGCATTATGGTTATGTGTTTCTTGTGAAACACGAATCGGAAACTTTTGATAAAATCAAAGAGTTTCGACACGAAGTAGACAAAACAGATTGGCAAGAGTATTAGACCGTCACGGTTAGACCATGGTGGAAAATACTTTAGCAATAAGCTTCTCGAATACCTGAAAGAGTATAGTATTCTTTCATAGTAGACTACTCCCGAAACACCTCAATTTGACGGTGTGTCCAAGAGAAATCGAATTTTGTTGGACATGATAAGGTTAATTATGAGTCGCTCTGAGCTACCATTTTCCTTCTAGGGATACGCTTTAACAGTGAAATACTTATTTTGAATAAGGTTCCATAAAAATCAGTTTGACAGACTTTATATTAGATATGAACAAGAAAGAAACTGGGTTTTCTCATTCCTGAAGATTTGGGTATGTTTGGAATATGTTTGGATGTACCAAACTAGAACACAAATCGGATAAGTGCCTATATTTGTAGGTTATCCTAGGGAAACCAAAGTATAGTTACTTATACAACTCACAAGAGAACAATGTAATTGTTGTTCTCCATGCGGTTTTCCTAAAATGAATACCAATATACAGTGGTAAGTGGGAGGAAAGTAAAACTCGATGAAATCAGAGTAATACTGTTCCAGGCATCGATTCATTAATGGAACACAAACAGTTCTTCAAGGATGAAATTGTACCAATAATCTTGGAATACACAAGAACTGCGTAAGTCGGAGAGTGTCAGAAAACAACCTGGGAGGTATGGGCTTCTGATCTCACCTCATAAAGATGACTATCTCATTGAGGAAGACAAACTGGTTACGTATGAGGAAGTGATACAAGGTATCGACTCCCTATTATGGCAAAGTGTAATGATGTCCGAAATGGATTCCATGTATACCAACCAAGTTTGGACACTGGTTGTTGTACCGGAAGTCATTGTGCCTATTGGTACAATATGAGTCTTCGAGGAAGACATACATGGATGGCAACAAACCAACGTACAAAGCTAGGCTTGTAGCGAAAAGGTATCGTTATCAACATTGTGTCGATTACGAAAAAACCTTTTATTAGTTTCCATGATTAAATCCATTTGGATAATGCTTGCTAATGCTGCATGTTTCATTTATGAATTATGGCAGCTGAACGTCAAAATCGTTCTCCTTAAACGGAAACCTTTTGGAGGATGTTTATAACATCCTGACGGTTTTGTCGTACCAAAACAAGCAAACAAGGTTTGCTAGTTAATTCGATCCATTTATGGATTGAAGTAAGCATTGCGTTCTTGGAACCATAGTTTTGATTTAATCACAATGGTATATGATTTAATTCAAAACAAAAATAATTCTTATGTATATAAGGAGGTTAGTGGGAGCGCACTGACAGTAATTGTCTTATATAATGATGACATATCATTTCTTGGAAATGGCATTCCCATAATAAATCATGCGTGAGAGCTTGGTTTTCGTGAAAATTCTCCATAAAATTCTTGGGAGAGACAACCTTTTATTTTAGGAATAAGGATCTACTGGATAGATCTAAAAGTTGTTGGGACTCTCCGAGAACTCGTACATTGAAATAAATGTACACGACCTGGTGTCTCATATGCTTTGAGCATATGGAGTCACAATCAGGCTGATCCAAGTGATAGTCACTAGATTGATGTTAATGTTGGAATTCTCTAAGGTCCCAAGGATCAATTATCAAGCAAGAAACATATGTGAATACACGAAGAAATATGGGGGAAACATACTTACAACGATCGGTTGAGATGCGATGAAGAACACTTCAAGCTCTCCTCCATTGATGGTCTCGGCAGTGGGCTGCTCAGCATGTGGACTGCACGGCAGTGAGCTGTTGTGCTCCTCCAAGAATCGGCCATGGATGTCTTCAAAGCTCCAAGCTCCAAGTGGTGATTACATGCTCATGTGTTCGATTCCCTATCACATATGTATTTCCTCTTTTGAGTGCTAGCTCTTGGTGATTTTTGCCACAAAAATCACCATCTCCATCTTCCTTATTCTCTCGGCAGAACCAGAAAATTTGAGAGGGAAAGTGGTCCAAGACCGTGTGAGAGAGAGAGCGAAATAGCTTAAAAACGTGAACCAAAAAGGGAGAGAGAGAGAGAGTAAAAAGTGTTATGATTTTAATTGATTTCCAAAATCAATAACATATACCAAACATTAAAATATTAATATATGTCAATCAAGCTTTCAAAAAAGCTTTCCAACCACTTCCATCAAGTCACATCATTCAATAAATCAAGTGACAAGTTGTCACATCACTCAAAGTGACTAACGATTTGAAGCTTGATGTGACTAGCGATTTGACGCTTGATGTGACTTACGTGCCGCAGTCGAATTCGAAATGCGAATACGCTCGCAAACACGCTCGGGCTCGGGTTCGCTAATTCCAAATTAACGAATTTCCCGTTGCGACGTAATTAAATAATTATGCCTAGCAAATTCACTATTCAAGTCGCTAACGAATTAATTCTAAATTAACTCGTTCGCCCGAATTAAAATCTAATTTCAATTCCGCGTCGAAATCCAATTTCGTATAATATATCCAATATATTATTTTATCGATTAATTTCAAATTAATCGTTCTCTCTCTTGAATTAATATTTTATCCCAGATAAAATATCTCCGTAATTAATCCCAGATTAATTTTCTCTCTCATCTAATTAATTCTATATTAATAAAGTGCGAGTCATACATCATCGGTGAATCTTCGGGAAGCGACCATGAGATCCCCGGATATGTTGGCAGTAAATACGGTCGTCGGACTATCCGAACACGTAAGTACCTAGTACTATGTTTGTACCGATTTAGAAGACAAGTTTGGCTTCTTGCAAAGCACCATGCCTACCCAATTCTCCAGAAATATGCTTACAGAAATAAGCGAACTATATCAGGTGTAGTATACGTAGTATTGTGTATGTCAATCCAGTATCGGATGTCACGTGCTAGGCCTGGGGCTGCTCAACATGTGGACTGCACGGCAGTGAGCTGTTGTGCTCCTCCAAGAATCGGCCATGGATGTCTTCAAAGCTCCAAGGGGTGATTCATGCTCATGTGTTCGATTCCCTATCATCAATGTATTTCCTCTTTTGAGTGCTAGCTCTTGGTGATTTTTACCACAAAAATCACCATCTCCAGCTTCCTTATTCTCTCGGCAGAACCAGAAAATTTGAGAGGGAAAGTGGTCAAAGACCGTGTGAGAGAGAGAGAGCAAAATGGCTCCAAAACGTGAACCAAAAAGGGAGAGAGAGAGAGAGTAAAAAGTGTTATGATCTTAATTGATTTCCAAAATCAATAACATATCAAATATTAAAATATTAATATATGTCAATCAAGCTTTCAAAAAAGCTTTCCAACCACTTCCATCAAGTCACATCATTCAATAAATCAAGTGACAAGTTGTCACATCACTCAAAATGACTATTGATTTGACGCTTGATGTGACTAGCGATTTGACGCTTGATGTGACTTACGTGCCACACTCGAATTCGAAATGCGAATGCGGTTCCAAACACGCTCGAGCTCGGGTTTGCTAATTCCAAATTAACGAATTTTCCATTGCGACGTAATTAAATAATTATGCCTAGCAAATTAACTATTCACGTCGCTAACGAATTAATTCTAAATTAATTCGTTCGCCCGAATTAAAATCTAATTTCAATTCCGCGTCGAAATCCAATTCGTATAATATATCCAATATATTATTTTATCGATTAATTCCAAATTAATCGCTCTCTCTCTTTAACTAATATTTTATCCCAAATAAATATCTCTGTAATTAATCCCAGATTAATTTTCTCTCTCATCTAATTAATTCCAGATTAATAAAGTGCGAGTCATACATCATCGGTGAATCTTCGGGAAACGACCCATGAGATCCCCGGATATATTGGCAGTAAATACGGTCGTCGGACTATCCGAACACGTAAGTACCTAGTACTACGTTTGTACCGATTTACAAGACAAGGTTGGCTTCTAGCAAAGCGCCATGCCTACCCAATTCTCCAGAAATATGCTTACAGGAATAAGCGATCTATATCAGGCGTAGTATACGTAGTATTGTGTATGTCGATCCAGTATCGGATGTCACGTGCTAGGCCTGGGGATGGAATTGTGTCTGCCCCGTACGAAGCACATATCGGATCTCTAGTAACTAGTCTCTATAATCGGATAAACATGACCTAGTCATAATATCCTGATAGCTCGAGCATATAAGAGAACGAGTTCCGTATCCTACGTGACCATCATCTCCACTATGACTTGAGTGATACTTCCATCTCGACATCACACCCAACACACTACGATTCTCGATATACCCAGAAGAGACATACACAGAAACCAGTTAAAGCCCTGGACGACCAAAACCAAAGTATATTGATTGTCACAAGTATTAGCTGTGCAAGTCTCAGGTTAAGACCAAATACACCTACCCTGATTTCGGACTTCCATAGACACATAGTCATACTACCAATGTAATTCCGAGGGGGTCTATCCAGAGCGAAGCTGTTTCCCGTACCATCGGTAAAACAAAACCTCCTATTACACTTGCATTAGTATCATATACCCAAATATATGAGAACTATGATGTTATGCCCTCATAACGCGCACAAGTGTAATACTAGTCTTTTACGTATTTATCGATGTCCAATCTCGATAATACTCTGACTAGGGATATCTAATGATTTATCCTTCGTGGATTGATACTGTCTCATATCATTCTCAATCCAGGAACAAATCATAAGGATCTCCTATCATTTATACATCTTGGTGATCTAATAACAAATGATAAGAGAGCAATCTCCTTTGTCACATAGTTAATAAGTATAACAACACCATGATCTGTACAAATAGTGACGTTATGTGTCATAATTGTCCAACAGTTAAGAACATCCTTACGTATCTTAGATGATCTAAGGATGCTTTCTTAAACTATGGAGATGGAGAACTTGAAATGACTGGGTTCACCGTTGCAAATTTCCAAACCGACAAAAATGACTATAAGTCGTAATAAAGGTACTGTACAGTTTGAATATCGGAACAGTGAGCTGGAAATCTCCCAAGCAAGATATTGTTGCCGAATAAACAACAAAAAGTGGAATATTGTTGTAGCTGAGGCAGCAATAGAAGCACTAAGGATCTAAATAATCCTAATTGGATTAGGAGTAGTTCTGCTAGCAGCTGAACTAGGCTACAACACACGTTAAAGAATTAATGGTCTCATCAACGATCCAAGTATATTGTAACAGACCGGTAGCGTGTAACCTGCCCAGCACAGTAAATAATTATGTTAAGCATGTTAATATTCATTTTATGATATAAAAATGATTTTCATGACTTAGAAATCCCGACCGGAGACTCGGGATAAATTTTCAAGTTTTAGCGCTTTTCCGCTAAATTTTCATTTTGAACAACTGTTAGTAAAATAGTTGTAACTTTCTCGTTTTAACTCCGATTTTGGCGAATAATATATCGTTTCGAAGGGAAAACATAGACGCACAAACTTCGCGTTGAATATTTTCCCAAAATCAGAGCAGAACTAAGTAAAAATCGAGATTCAGTGGCAGCTATAGTAATTTCGGGAAATGTCTAGAATTATGACATGTGGCAAAATCCTCTCCACTCTTTTAAATACAGAAAAAATCAGCCCTCTTTAATAAAAAGAGAACTATTCATCACCTTCTTCATGCTCTCAAAAAACGAATTTGGTTCCTAAAAACTCTTTCTCATTTTCCCTTCATCCCCAAGCCATTTAGAAGCAACAAATAATGGATTCCGGCTTCATTATTACAAAAGTGAGCTTCTTTCCTCTTTTCTTTTTCTTTATTTCAGTTTTGAAAAGAAATTTAGAGGCCCCAAATTCGCACCTTATGAACCCTAGGATTTCAATTTGGAATTTTAGCTTCAATAGAGCTTGTAGCATGCATTTTCTAGCATTTAGTGATAATATGAACATGTATTGAAGCATTATGAGTTGAAATGCCCAATTTTCTTTTCTCTCAGGGCTGGCCAAAATTGAGGGGTAAGAAGGATGAGTTGTTTTGTGTTTTGTGTTGGTGATTAATGATGACTCAAACTTAAAATGATGATTGGAATGAGAAATGCAAAAGATGTAATTGGACAATTTAGTCGAAAACACTAAGATCAGTGTGTACTCTGATTTTCGTGGCCATGGAAGAGGAATTAGCAAAAGTGTAAAACATAAAACTTGTTTCTTTATGTCTTATATATATCCCTGTAAAATGGTTTTGTGAAATATTGAATAGTGGAAAAGTTATAGTATGATGATTGGGGCTGGTTCTATCAGATTTTCATGCAGGCAGCTAGCTATAAATCAATTAATATCAGGACCTTAGGAGCTGAATTAGGCTAAATGATAAACATGAGTTTTGTTCATTTATGTGTTAAATAAATGACTGTAAAGTGGTTTTTCAATTGTACTTAAATTTCTTCTGAAATAATAAAGAAACCGAGAGATGTTCATGTTGTAGTAGTACTGGAAACATAGCTAAAAAATTATAAGTTAGTGTTTTATGATTTAACCGGGTTTGATAAGTGTTTGGGGGAATAATTTGAGTGTTTTGATCATGAATTGATGAAGTAATAATGATGATGCTTATGAGCGTGAAATGGCAATATGCATCAGAAATGTATTGAGTAATGACTTGTGAATAAATAAAGATTAAGTGTGAATAAGTATTTTGACGTTGATAAGTTTATTGTACTTGTAAATTTAAAGGAAAAGGAATCGATGTATGCATGCTTCGGAAACCTAATGATGACAACATAAAGTGTCAGCGTCGGATAACGTCGGAATCCAGGTAAGTACACTATGTGATGATTTCTTGGGTTGTTTGATATTGAAAGGTTAGAGTTAAGATAAGTTTGAAAATGGGAATAAGAAATTGACAATGAACATGATAGGTCGTTCTAGAGACTCCACATAGAAGGAAATTGGTTGGTTAAATTAAAGTAATATGCAAAATTGTGAGACTTGGGAAGTAAACCCTAAAATTTGAGATTTGGGAATTTATACCTAAGTGTAATTATAGATATGTTTTATCATGTTATAGAAATGATACTTGGTGATCGAAATGAAAATTGGGATTGGACAAAGATTAGCAAATACGAGATAAGGTATGCATGTGAAGTTGGACATTTAATGTAAACTCGGAAATTTTAAAAGAAAAGACGATGAAAGTAAAACTTGATTGGAGTTACGATTGTGAAAATATATAATGATGCCATTTTGTTGAGTGAGTTTATGAATGTATTGGATAAAGCATGAATATGCATACTTGTATATGTTGAGAATATTTGTACTTATGATGAGAATGTATTTCCTCGTAGCGTGAATTAACTTCATATGAATGCACTGGTATGAATTATGACATATGGTTGAGATATGAAAACGCTCGGAATGTATGGTATCCATGGATTACAGGTAAATGTTATGGTCTTATAATTATAAGTGAATATGAATTATGAAATGTGAATAACCTATAAAGATAATTTGAGATGTGTGATTGGATGAGATTGCGGACTTGCATAATGGTATGTTCATATATTGTATGAATATGGATAAAGAATAAAATGACTAGATGCTGTTGAACACAGTTTATGAATGAGAAAGCATGCGTCATCTTTAAATGAATATATATATATATATATGCTGAGGCATATGTGAGAATATGAAGTAATGATGTGGCAAGTATTTATGTCATGTGAGATTGTAAGTCAAAGCATGTGTGTTATATGCAAAGTATGATGAGGATGAATAGACATACAAAACATGAGTTAACTCGAAAAAAAATCATGTAAGGAATAGAATGCATATGTCATTAATTTATGAGTTTGCATGAATATGTACATGAACACATATGACACGGTAGGAAAGCATGGCTAGGGTAGAAAGGAGCATGAGAAATGCATATATATATGTGTGTTAGATTTTCAGCAGTTGAGCAAAAGTTAAGAATGTTTTCAAAGATTCAAAATGTTTTAAAGAAAAGTTTCAATATGCTTTTGAAAGAAACGTATTTCAGAAAATGTTTCAAACGGTTTTGAGATTCAAGCATGATTTTATGTTTTTCGGGGCATGAGGGGAAAACTTACCCCAGTATGTAACTTGAGATTCAATTCGAATTGACGGATATCATATGGATTCGGGATTTGGGATTTGACCCATCCCAGCTGTACACTAATTGGAATTGACGGATTTAGACACATGTGCACATGTGGAGGACTAGGGGGGGGGACGCTCCTAGATCCTCAGCGCTCAGATGGTACATTCCTGGGCGGAGATGCGCCTACGGGCGGAGATTTGGTTTTAAAAAAAAAAAAAAGATTTCAGATTTCAGTTTTCAGTTTTCAGAATCCCAATAAACAGCTTTCAGAAACAAGATTTTAGAAATAGTTTCCAGAAATCAGAGATTCAAAGCATGATTTTAGAAAGATAAGCTTTATTAAGAGGTTTTCAAACTGAGTTTCAGAAAGCAGTTTCTCAGAAAAAGTATTTTCTAAAAGCATAACATGATAGAGCTGAGTATGGTTTACAAATCATGCATATAAATCATGTATTCTGGTAATTCATCTGAGATGCACATAGTTGATGTTAATGCATGATAGCGTGATCACATTCATGTAAGTATATAATAGACGTTTATATGAATCATATGTCTACATATAATGAGTATTTTAGAAAACAATGATGTATGATAACATGATATGATAACATGATTCTATATATATATATGAGTACGTGATTGCTAATAGTATGAGAATAGAAATAATGTTTTACATTACCGATTTGATTATATTTCAATGAAATAAGAGAAAGATAACTATATTAAGTGTCCAAACAAGTAAAGAATGAATAGGAATTTGAAAGATATCCGAGTAACGCAGCAAAACGTGAAGGGTTTTTGATGAGGCTGTTAATGATATTGAGACTTGACATGTATATTATGGATATATGAAAATATAACTAACAGACATTTAATGAATGGTGAATTGTTGATATTTTAAATAAAATGGTAAGAAAGTAACTTAGATAAGTTACCTGAGCTTAAGGTAGTAAAGTAAAAAGAAAGATAAAAAGTTAAGAAAATGAAAAGGTGTTAGGCTTGTGTGTGAGCAATGTGGTATAATGTACTATGATTAGTATACATATGAGACCTTAAGTGTGTGTGTGAATTAAAATGGTTCTGTTACGATTATTAAAATTAAATTATATAAGAGCTTGTGTATAGTGGTTTAAAGACCAATATATTATTAATGAAAAGATGAACATGTCGTACATATGATGGTATGGATTATATAAGAATGATTTATGATTGTAAGATTTGGATATTGTGAAAAGTTCATGATCGAAATACTTATGATTGCAATGATTGAAAATGAATAAGCTAGAAGCATGTTACGAGAAAACAGAAAGAGATGAGTGTATGGATGCTCACATAAAAGGAATATAAGAAATGGAATATTTGCCAATTGGCTACGAAACAGTTAGTATGAACAATTGGTAATATAGTGAATGTGTGAATTACTTAGAAATCCCAGGAATAATATGTAAACTGAAATTTAAACCTTGCATGTGTATGTTGCTCAAGGTAGAAGCATAGTTACTTACTGAGTCTTATGAATCACTATACTATTTGAGTTTTGCAGGTTGGCGACCTAAACGGTCGAACGTGGATTTCAGAGTCGCGGAGCAGTCGGATAGCAGCGTTGCAGTCAGCCAGTCACCAAGTCTTGGGGAAGTCGAGTCTTGTGTATTTGAGCATTGTTGAGACGTGCTGAGCACAAATGCTTATGTTGTAAAGTTTTTGTATATACGTACTTTCGGGCACGGAGCCCTGGCTGTATTATGTCTTTATGTCTGCATTGCATTCTTGTTGGGCCCTTAAATTGCATTGATGTTGTGAATCCGGCCTGAGGCCGAGATTTTTATGTTCATGTTGTATATGGATGCTGACTATAGGCCAGGTTGCTTGATGTTACGAATACATCATGCCGAAATTTCAATAGATTCAGAGGCTTATGGAGATGGGTTTAACCTGTCTCCTGCCGGTAACATTGCTGCTAAGGCGGGATGTTACAATAATGGTATCAGAGCATAGGTTTATAGATTGTCGGTGACTGCAGCTGCTGGCTATTGGACTGCCTCAGTAAGTATTTGTTGCATATAGACCACATCGGTTTTCTGTTAGTGATGAGATATGATAAGCATGAGAAAGACTTGATATAGATGGATTTGAGAAATAGCATGGTATGAATGAGATAGTTGAGTTACAACATGTTTGTGAATGATATGTATCTGTGTGATATAAATGAGTATGAAAAGGATGTTATAAATGAGAATGTTGGCATGAATATGATATGTATGATCGTGACATGATCGTGACATGAATGTGCATGTTTTTGTTTAGAATAACCCAAGTCGGGATTCGAGGACGAATCCTATTTAAGGGGGGAAGATTGTAACAGACCGGTAGCGTGTAACCTGCCCAACACAGTAAATAATTATGTGAATCATGTTAATATTCATTTTATGATATAAAAATGATTTTCATGACTTAGAAATCCCGACCGGAGACTCGGGATAAATTTTCAAGTTTTAGCGCTTTTTCCGGTAAATTTTTTATTTTGAACAACAGTTTGTAAAATAGCTGTAACTTTTTCGTCTTAACTCCGATTTTGGCGAATAATATATCATTTCGAAGGGAAACCATAGACGCACAAACTTCATGTTGAATATTTTCCCAAAATCAGAGCAGAACTAAGTCAAAACGCGAGATGTCAGTGGCAGCTATAGTAATTTCGGGAAATGTCTAGAAATTATGACATGTGGCAAAATCCTCTCCACTCTTTTAAATACAGAAAAAAATCAGCCCTCTTTTATAAAAAGAGAACTATTCATCACCTTCTTCATGCTCTCAAAAAACGAATTTGGTTCCCAAAAACTCTTTCTCATTTTCCCTTCATCCCCAAGCCATTTAGAAGCAACAAATAATGGATTTCGGCTTCATTATTACAAAAGTGAGCTTCTTTCCTCTTTTCTTTTTATTTATTTCAGTTTTGAAAAGAAATTTAGAGGCCCCAAATTCGCACCTTATGAACCCTAGGATTTCAATTTGGAATTTTAGCTTCAATAGAGCTTGTAGCATGCATTTTCTAGCATTTAGTGATAATATGAACATGTATTGAAGCATTATGAGTTGAAATGCCCAATTTTCTTTTCTCTCAGGGCTGGCCAAAATTGAGGGGTAAGAAGTATGAGTTGTTTTGTGTTTTGTGTTTTGTGTTGGTGATTAATGATGAATCAAACTTAAAATGATGATTGGAATGAGAAATGCAAAAGATGTAATTGGACAATTTAGTCGAAAACAGTAAGATCGGTTTTTACTCTGATTTCCGTGGCCATGGAAGAGGAATTAGCAAAAGTGTAAAACATAAAACTTGTTTCTTTATGTCTTATATATATGCCTGTAAAATGGGTTTGTGAAATATTGAACAGTGGAAAAGTTATAGTATGATGATTGGGGCTGGTTCTATCGGATTTTCATGCAGGCAGCTAGCTATAAATCAATTAAAATCAGGACCTTAGGTGCTGAATTAGGCTAAATGATAAACATGAGTTTTGTTCGTTTATGTGTTAAATAAATGCCTGTAAAGTAGTTTTTCAATTGTACTTAAATGTCTTCTGAAATGATAAAGAAACGGAGAGATGTTCATGTTGTAGTACTACTGGAAACATAGCTAAAAAATTATAAGTTAGTGTTTTATGATTTAACCGGGTTTGATAAGTGTTGGGGGAATAATTTGAGTGTTTTGATCTTGAATTGATGAAGAATAATAATGATGATGCTTATGAGCGTTAAATGGCAATATGCATCAGAATGCATTGAGTAATGACTTGTGAATAAATAAAGATTAAGTGTGAATAAGTATTTTGACGTTGATAAGTTTATTGTACTTGTAAATTAAAGGAAAAGGAATCGATGTATGCATGCTTCGGAAACCTAATGATGACAACATAAAGTGTCAGCGTCGGATAACGTCGGAATCCAGGTAAGTACACTATGTGATGATTTCCTTGGGTTGTTTGATATTGACAGGTTAGAGTTAAGATAAGTTTGAAAATGGGAATAATAAATTGACAATGAACATGATAGGTCGTTCTAGAGACTCCACATAGAAGGAAATTGGTTAAATTAAAGTAATATGCAAAATTGTGAGACTTGGGAAGTAAACCCTAAAATTTGAGATTTGGGAATTTATACCTAAGTGTAATTATAGATATGTTTTATCATGTTATAGAAATGATACTTTGATAGAAATGAAAATTGGGATTAGACAAAGATTTAGCAAATACGAGATAAGGTATGCATGTGAAGTTGGACATTTAATGTAAACTCGGAAATTTTAAAAGAAAAGACGATGCAAGTAAAACTTGATTGGAGTTACGATTGTGAAAATATATAATGATGCCATTTTGTTGAGTGAGTTTATGATGTATTGGATAAAGCATGAATATGCATACTTGTATATGTTGAGAATATTTGTA
The DNA here is from genome assembly GCA_019454045.1 of Zanthoxylum bungeanum. NCBI lineage: Eukaryota > Viridiplantae > Streptophyta > Magnoliopsida > Sapindales > Rutaceae > Zanthoxylum > Zanthoxylum bungeanum. The sequence goes on along the minus strand of SKCR01046855.1, from coordinate 73,916 downwards.
CTTATGATGAGAATGTATTTCCTCGTAGCGTGAATTAACTTCAGATGGTACATTCCTGGTCGCCTACGGGCGGAGATGCGCCTACGGGTGGAGATTTGGTTTTTTTTAAAAAAAAAAAAAAAGATTTCAGATTTCAATTTTCAGTTTTCAGATTCCCAGTAAACAGCTTTCAGAAACAAGATTTATAAAATAGTTTCCAGAAATCAGAGATTCAAAGCATGATTTTAGAGAAGATAAGTTTTTATTAAGAGGTTTTCAAACTGAGTTTCAGAAAACAGTTTCTCAGAAAAAGTATTTTCTAAAAGCATAACATGATAGAACTGAGTATGGTTTACAAATCATACATATAAATCATGTATTCTGGTAATTCATCTGAGATGCACATAGTTGATGTTAATGCATGATAGCGTGATCACATTCATGTAAATATATAATAGACGTTTATATGAATCATATGTTACAATAATCAGTATTTTAGAAAACAATGATGTATGATAACATGATATGATAACATGATTCTATATATATATATATGAGTACGTGATTGCTAATAGTATGAGAATAGAAATAATGTTTTTACCTTACCGATTTGATGATATTTCAATGAAATAAGAGAAAGATAACTATATTAAGTGTCCAAACAAAACCGGTAAAGAATGAATAGGAATTTGAAAGATATCCGAGTAGCGCAGCAAAAACGTGAAGGGTTTTTGATGAGGCTGTTAATGATATTGAGACTTGACATGTATATTATGGATATATGAAAATATAACTAGCAGACATTTAATGAATGGTGAATTGTTGATATGTTAAATAGAATGGGAAGAAAGTAACTTAGATAAGTTACCTGAGCTTAAGGTAGTAAAGTAAAAAGAAAGAGAAAAAGTTAAGAAAATGAAAAGGTGTTAGGCTTGTGTGTGAGCAATGTGGTATAATGTACTATGATTAGTATACATATGAGACCTTAAGTGTGTGGTGAATTAAAATGGTTCTGTTACGAATTAAAAATTAAATTATATAAGAGCTTGTGTATAGGGTTTTAAAGACCAATATATTATTAATGAAAAATGATATATGTCGTACATATGATGGTATGGATTATATAAGAATGATTTATGATTGTAAGATTTGGATATTGTGAAAAGTTCATGATCGAAATACTTATGATTGCAATGATTGCAAATGAATAAGCTAGAAGCATGTTACGAGAAAACAGAAAGAGATGAGTGTATGGATGCTCACATAAAAGGAATATAAGAAATGGAATATTTGCCATTGGCTACGAAACAGTTAGTATGAACAATTGGTAATATAGTGAATGTGTGAATTACTTAGAAATCCCAGAATAATATGTAAACTGAAATTTAAACCTTGCATGTGTATGTTGCTCAAGGTAGGAGCATAGTTACTTACTGAGTCTTATGACTCACTATACTACAGTATTTGAGTTTTGCAGGTTGGGGACCTAAACGGTCGACCGTGGATTTCAGAGTCGCGGAGCAGTCGGATAGCAGCGTTGCAGTCAGCCAGTCACCAAGTCTTTGGGAAGTCGAGTCTTGTGTATTTGAGCATTGTTGAGACGTGCTGAGCACAGATGCTTATGTTGTAAAGTTTTTGTATATACGTACTTCCGGGCACGGAGCCCTGGCTGTATTATGTCTTTATGTCTGCATCGCATCTCTTGTTGGGCCTAGATTGCATTGATGTTGTGAATCCGGCCTGAGGCCGAGATTTTTATGTTCATGTTGTATATGGATGCTGGCTATAGGCCATGTTGCTTGATGTTACAATTACATCTTGCCGAAATTTCATTAGATTCAGAGGCTTATGGAGATGAGTTTAACCTGTTTCCTGCCGGTAACACTGCTGCTAAGGCGGGATGTTACATATATACTTCAACTATTATCTGATTCGTTCGGATCATACATCGTGGCGATGTGATGATCGAATAAATCGCATCAGATGATAACTTTGCAAATCCGCTGACGAAAGCATTTTCTCAGCAGAAGTTTGAGCGAACCGTATATAGTTCAAGTGTAAGACACTTGAGTGATTGGCTATAGGCCAAGTGGGAGATTGTTGAACTATTATGACCCATAACATCACTATTTGTACAGAACATGGTGTTGTACAAATTAACTTTGTGACAAAGGAGATTGCACTTTTATCATTTGTAATTAGATTACCGGGATATATAAATGATAAAAATCCATATGATTAGTTCCGGATTGATAAGATATGAGACAATATCAATCCATGAAGGTTTAATCATTAAAACATCCATAGTCGGAGTATTATTGAGATTGGACATCGATAATGTAGAATAGACTAGTATTACACTTGTGCATGTTATGGGAGCATAACAACATAGTTCTCATATAATTAAGTATTGGATACTTATGCAAGTGTAATAGGAGGTTGTGTTTACCCATGGTATGGAAACAGCTTCGCTCTGGATAGACCCCTCAGAATTCCATTGGTAGTATGATTGTGTGTCTATGGAAGTCTGAATCAAGGTAGATGTATTTGGTCTTAACCTGAGACTTGCACCGCTAATACTTACGAGAATCAATATAGTTTGGTTTTGGTCGTCTAGGGCTTTAACCGGTTCTGTGTACACCTCTTCTGGGTATATTGAGAATCGTAGTGTATTGGGTGTAATGTCAATATGGAAGTATTACTTCAGTCATATGGAGATGATGGTCACGTAGGATACGAAACTGGTGCTCTTATATGCTGCAGCTATCGGGATAATATGACTAGGTCATAGTTATCCGATTATAAAGACTAGTTACCAGAGATCCGATATGTACTTCGTACGGGACATACACAATTCCAGCCTCAGGCCTAGCACATGACATCTGATACTGGATCGCAATATGTTATACGACGTATACTACGCCTGATATAGATTACATATTTCTGTAGAATTGGGTAGACACGGTGCTTTGCTAGAAGCCAACCATGTCTTGTAAATCGGTAAAAACGTAGTACTAGGTACGTACGTGTTCGGATAGTCCGACGACTGGATTTACTGCCAACATATCCATGGATCTCATGGGTCGCTTCCCGAAGATTCACCGATGATGTATGACTCGCACATTATTAATCTGGGATTAATTAATAGAGAGAATTAATCTAGGATTAATTACGGAGATATTTTATCTAGGATAAAATATTATTTAAAGAGAGAGAACGATTAATTTGGAATTAATCGATAAAATAATATATTCGATATATTAAATGAAATTAGATTTCGACGCGGAATTAAAATTAGATTTTAACTATGGCAAACGAGTTAATTTAGAATTAATTCGTAGCGACGTGAATAGTAATTTTGCTAGGCATAATTATTTAATTAAATTTGATTTAATTACGTCGCAATGGAAAATTCGTTAATTTGGAATTAGCGAACCCTAGATCGGGAGTGTTTGCGGGCCCACTCGCATTGCGAATCAAGTGGGGCCCACAAGTCACATCAAGTCACATCACTTGTCTTTCACATCACCTTTTGGTTGATGGAAGTTGATGGGATTTGATGGTTGCTCATCAAACACTCAAGTGTGAAAAGTTGAAAGACATTTACCTTTTTGGAATTTTGGTATATGTTTTGAATTTTTGGGCGTGAACAACTTCTTCTCTCGTCCTCTCTCCCATTCGGCCAAGGTGCCATTTTTCCTCTCAAGTTCTTGACTTGGCCGAGAACAATAAGAAGCTAAGGGAAATTTTGTGGCAAAATTACCAAGTGCTAGCACACCAAATGGGTCACACAAAGGTGATAGGGAAATCCATTCATGAGCATGGAATCCATTCACAAAGCTTGGAGCTTGAAGATCATTTCCATGGAGGCTGACCGAATCAAATGAGCACAAAATGGAGGCATTGCCGAGAGTTTCAAGTGAGCAAGGAGAAATTTTGTGTTCTTCGCATCACAAAAGCCGATCAAAGTGAGTATTCCGCAACTTTACTTTGATGTATTCACATGTTTTCATAACTTAATTGATCTTGGGATGACTTAGAAAACCCAACAATATATAGCTGAAAAAACAAACTTGTACGTGTATAACGATATAATCATGAATTGCGTAACCGGTTCTCGAAACCACGTATTTTTCCAACGTAATAAAGCTTCACTTTAAAATATTCCGACCCATTTTCCAACACACAAACTCCGATTTTTGAATATCATCTAGTTCCAAAACCTAAACTTTAATTCAGCAACCTTCCAGAACTCTTCAGAAAAATTCGGGATATTACATTTGAAGAAAGTTTATTTGACTTACCGATTTGATGATGTTTCAAAGATGTTTATTCATCATAAAAGTACAAATATATGACTGCATGTTTCACATGATTGAAGTGGATTCGATTTTAAACGATGTACTATGTGATATTCAAATTCTTGCCTTGTGGGCTTTGGATATTTAACAATTAGATTGGCACATATATAACTACATAAATATGAGGATTTGACATGTGTATAATAAATGACAATAGAAAGTTGATAAATCCGAACTTGTAATAACTTAGTAATTTTAAAAACTCATAATGTGTTTGATTTGTATATTTTGTTTGTAGTATAAGTGTGGTTACTTACTGAGTTTTTATTACTCACATCAAACTATTTTGCTACTTTTGTAGGTTGGCTACTAGATGGGTCAACCACTTCAGCTTTGGAAGCTATACTCGAGACGCGGATCACCCAAGTTGTACTCACCCTCGCAAGTGTCCTGGGAAAAGTATTAGAGGCTTATGATGTATGGTTATTATCATTATTTATCGTGATGAGCAAGCTGTTTTGTATTTATTAAATAAAAGTTTTGATTGAATATGATGTTGTATGCACGAAGCCCTTGAGTGTTGATTTTGAGTTGGATGTGTTATGTATGGACCTGAGGTCATTTTATATGTTTGATGTTTATTACAGATTCCGCTTTGATGTTGAACTGTGATCCAGGTTGTCCAGTTTTAGAATATATCATGTTCGTTTTTTTTGTAAATTTGAAGGCTTATGTAGATGGGTTAATCATATCTCCTACCGGTAGCATCCTACCTCTGGCGAGGTGTTACAATCAAGTTGGTCTACAAGTTCCCAAACTGAGTTGGAGTACATAGACTCCATCTCGAGGTTCATGGCTTTGAGCCAATCCTCTTTATTAGGATCGTCTGTTACACTACGATAGGTAAATTGATCATCTACACCATCACTAGATGCGACAATGTAGGCCTCTCCAACTCCCAGATATAGATCAGGTTGTCGTACAACCCTACAACTACGTCTAGGTTGAAGAATATTCTGACATACTTGCATCTGACGCTCAGATGTCAAAGGTGTTATGTTTCTGTCAACAGGTGTTGACGATAGTGTGCTGGTCGAACTAGCAAGTAACTCATTGAGTAACACTTTACTTCGAGGTTTCTACTCCCTTATATAGTCCTTCTTAAGAAAAGTAGCATTTTTCGACACAAACTCTTTGTTATCTTTCTGACTATAAAAGAACCCACCTCTAGTCTCATTGGGATAGCCTACAAATAGGCACACCTTAGAAAGTGGCTTCAACTTAGTAGTCTTACTCTTCAGCTCATGTGCTGGACACCCCTATATGCAGAAATTTTATAAACTAGCTTTACGACCACTCTACAACTCCAAGGGAGTCTTAGGAACAGACTTAGATGGAACTACTATAGGAAACGACTTTCCTTAGCACATAGGAAGTTGCTAATGTAGGCACCGCTCCGGTATGGACCATTAAAATATTTTTTTCCTTCTCCTTTTCGTTGTAGCCCAAATCCTCCAACACTTGAAGAATGGATTTTTCTCCTTTAATGTAGATGAGTTTCCTTTGATGTCCAACACTAAGATCAACCACCCGATCTCCCGAACTATGACTCGAAACCGACAAACCGAAGTATGGGCATCACTCACAAAGATGAACTCTAAACTGTTTAGAGAAGAATAAAATCAAACTCTAACCAATTTAGAGAATGAAGATGTATTGTCACAAAAGGTTTTTGGCCTTTGAAAAATATGATGAAGAAGATCAAGTATCTAATTCACTCTTATTTCTTTTTCTTCTCAACACTTGAGGAAAAAATTATTTCTCTCTAACTCTCACACAACTATTATGTATTGATTCATCTAATAAAATAGTGGAGATGATAGAGATAATATTCTCTTCCAAAAATAATTATTCTTATCACAAATCCTTCACATGCCGTTGAATGGTAATGGCCAACACAAAGCAATGGAGTGCCATCCAAAGACATGTGAAATTGACAAAGAAAATCAACTAAGTCATGTCAAATCTTAGATATAAATTGTTTGAGAGCAAGGCAAGCCATTGGGGTTTGTCTCTAAAACAATTTAAAAATCATTATCTTAATAATGATGTCATAATCTTAATTATGATGTAATAATTATCTCATAATTATTACTAACTTGAATATCTCATAATCAAAGAATTCTAGAAAATATTAAGTTAAACTAATTTTAACATAGTTTTCATTTGTGACAAAATATATTATTAATCTTATTAATAATATATAAATATAATGTGAGCATATTATTAGACAATCTAATTATATTAGGTTTGCTACAGTTAATCGAACTAGCACGGGGATCAAATGGACCTATGGTTCCGAGCTCCAATAATTCTGAAATATTAATTAATTTCTTTAATTAAATATTACGAATTATTAACTCCCTGTTATTCCACTAAAAACTAGTAGTTGAACTCTTGTTACCGTAGATGGAAAATATAAGTCGAACAAATCCGGTGTCCATCGATATAGTCATTACATATGGATATAGGCCTACACAAATATCTCATAAATAGAGCCGGGTCATAAGTCCGTTAAACCCCTCTAAATATTTTGTCTCTTAAGCACCATTGATTCTGTAATGAACAATTAATTCATAACAATTATGAATATAAAACTTTCTCTTCGTAATAGAAAATTTTAGCACTCAAATTGTTCAAGTCTCGAATCAATTCTTAAAAGAGATATTCTTTTACTTCTCGCAAGAAGAAGTGAATTCCATATCTATGTAAAACGTTCCAAGCTACACACCAAACCATATCCCCAAAATAAGTAGTTATTGGCCGATAATGCAACACCGACCTCACCATAGTAAATCAATGGACATAACCTACCATGCAGGAGTTCGTAGTACACTCAGGATTAAGATCGAATCCATAAATGACCATCTAAAAGATAAAATTAATTTCTTTGGTTAATGGATATTAAAAAAAATTCGTATTTATCTGAGTCCAGTCCTATATGATCTCATTATACAAGGTGCCTCAATTCCCATGTCACTACATGAATGATCCCAGATCAAGGTCATCATACAAGTATAGAATGGACCGCAGCTATAGATATACCACAAATAAAGTACCCTTTTTGCTTGCTCTCTATGGACTATTTAGATTACTAACTTCAGACTTAAATCCTCTTGTGCATCAAACATACACTAAGTCTGAAAATACAAGAGTAATCAAGGTAAACAAGACAATTAGACATTATGCAATTTAATTCAAACAACTTTGATAAATGAATAATGTATTTATTATTATTAAAATAATCAATTTCGTTTACAATACATGAAGCTTTAGGGCATATATCCCAACAACTACATCCAGGATATACATTACTGTTTGCAATGCATATCACAAGAATAAACTATGCAGTTAACTACAACTAAACATAGATCTTATCATGTCTAGTATGGTTTTATTTCTCCTCTCTACAACACCATTCTACTGTGGTGTTTCAGGTGCTGTGAGGTGGGATATTATCCCATGCTCAACTAAGAATTTCTCGAAATCTCTTTCAAGCTATTCTCATCCACTACCTAATCGTAGAGTTTTGATCATCTTGCCTAATTGGTTCTCAACCACGGCACGATACTCTTTAAACTTTCCAAGGTATCTAACTTGGCTACATTAGGTAAACACACCCATATCTACAATAATCGTCAATAAATGACACAAAGTATTCCTAACTTTCTCGGGCTCTTACATTCATCGGTTCGAAAATGTCCGAATGTATTAACTCAAGTGGTTGATTGGCTTTTATTTCTTTTCTAGTAAAAGGTCTCTTGGTCATTTTTCCTTCTAGATACGATTCAAATACTGGTCAAAAATCCAAGCTTTAACTAGTGTAGGCACTGCATTTTTGCACATAAGTCCCTGTGATGAGTCTCATTTGGAGACACTACCTTTTAAGTCACGGAAGTCACGGGAAACGGGCATCGGAAGGGGAAATTCAGAATAAGTATGTCAACAGACTCATTTCTCAAGTTCACTGTTTTCGTTCGTGATGCGTTCGCAACCACGTTCTAACGTCAAACAGATTGCGGGCGTTCGTGTAGCGTTCGAATCGGTGTTCAAATGGTGTCGGTATTTCTGGTTTTACTGCTAGCCTCACAAACAAGCCCAATTAGCCCACCAAAGCCCATAAAACACATCCAAATTAATTAAATACATATTTAACACATGACAAAATTAAATAAAATCATGCCTAATTAAAATCAATCCAGATTATTATATTCCTAACTAAACAAATATCATGCCTAAACAAAAAAATTAAATATATAACCTTCCTAAACAAACCAAATCTTGTCTCTAATCAATCTTTGGTTTTCCTTGTTTAACACTTAATCAAATCCTTCTTTAATGCATAAATCCCTTCCTTGTCAAGCAAGGATTCACCCATCCCTTTTGCCTATAAAAACAAAGCTATTCCAACCCTTGAACCCCCGCTAACTCTCACGCATATACAGTAAAAAGAAAAAGCCACTTCATTCACGCCTAATACACTCAAGAAGCAACAAATAATTTTCTCTCATCTTCTTCCCTCCATAACCGAAAATCACAGCCCCTAAAACATCCACTATATTACCGAAAATCACTACCTAAAACATTCATTGTTTGACCGAAAAACTGCCCCTGGAACACCCCCTAAACTATCGAAAAACACCCTAAACAGCAGCCCTTAACATCACCAAAACAGCAGCCCCAAATACCCCAAAACAGTGGCCTAAAATACTTGAAATAGCGACCAACAAACGTCACAGAAAGAGCAGCGAAATATAGTAAAAACAGCAGCAAAACAGGGAGAACGACGACTCAAAATAGTGAGACAACAAACGAGAGCAATGAACCAGTGAACGGGAGGAGTTGCGGAGCGTTAGCCTTTCCGACGATCGTGTACCGTAGATCCGAGAGGTGATTTAAAAGGTTAGACCTGAGGGAACTTTTTCTATTTATTGTCATTCGTTTTTTAGTTGTTTTATTCGCATGAGAGTCGTTTGTGGATGCATGTTGTGGCCTTCGAATGAAAGGGAAAATGTGTCGTCTCTTGTTGTATATAGGATGGAAACCCAGATGTAAATTCTGTAGCCGAATCCGAATGGACGGTAGTGCGGTCAGTACTTGGGATACAACTCCACGTACCACTTGAGTAAATGGCACATATCTCTCTTTATTTTATCTTGATTGTTTATTATCCGCATCTTATATTTCGCCATTTTACTTTCTGTATGTTGATGATGTGATGCGCATGGGCTTAGCATATTGGTCTAAAGGATTTCCAATAGAGGGAAGAAAAGGCCAAAAGGCTACCTTTATGCCAATATTTTGCCGCGCCGGACAAAGTATGTTTGGTTGGATGTGAGATGTGTTCAACCGAGCATACGAAGTCCTATATCGTTGTCTTTACTTTCTATGTATTGTGATGTAACGCGCATGGGCTAACTATGGTGGATTAAAGGTCGTCTATTCGAGGGAAAATGCCTGAAGGCTACCTTACCACGATGTTTTGCCGCGCTTTTTGTTATGTCATTGACTCTATGCATATCATTGTTCTGTTCATGCATGTATTACATTCTAATGCGCATGAACTAACTAGGGTGGATTAAAGGTCCTCTATTCGAGGGAAAATGCCTAAGGCTACCTTTACCACGATGTTTTGCCACGCCGGACAAGGTACACCCAATTGAATGGGAACGAGTTCAATCGGGCACACGGGGTCCTATATTGTGGATTTGCTTATTTATGTCTGTATTGCGTCGTCTCTCATGCATCCGGTCTGGTCCTATTCAAACGCGTTCTTAAACACTATACGAGTGTGAACCTTCTGTTTACCATTTGAACACGTTTACGAACGCTACTCGAATGCGAATGTGTTTTGTTTCATCAGGTCTAGTCCCGTTCAAACGCGTTCTCAAACGCTACACGAATACGAACCTTATGTTTACCGTTCTAATGCATTTACTAATGCTACTCAAACGCGGAAGTATTTCCTTTGTTTTATCATGCATCAGGTCTGGTACCGTTCGAACGCATTCTCAAACGATATACGAACGAGAACCTTCTGTTTATCGTTCGAACACGTTTACGAACGCTACTCGAACGCGAATGTGTTTTGTTTCATTAGCTCCTATCCCGTTCGAATGCGTTCTTAAATGCTATACGAACGCGAACCTTTTGTTTACCATTCGAACGTGTTTTCAAACGCTACACGAACGCGCATACACTGAACTGAGTCCCTTTCATCACATGTCATGCATAATTGTTTCTTAGGTGATTTCTTTTGTATCATGTAATCAATCATACTATTTGTATCCCTGCATTTATCTATTTGGTGTGTCCATGAGATGGTAATCAAGCATGATTAGGCCGTTAGTATGTTACTTGGTTCTTAAGCATGATTTAGCCTATTTAGTTGTTCATTTTCAAGCATGATTAGTCATTTATTTTGCGTTTGGAATTTGCATTATGTTTAGGTTGTTCTTTGTTTTCCGCATTATATGATCGAAGCATCTTCATGAGATTGATGTGTGCTATTGCATGTTCGCCGTTATGATGATGACTTTCATGCATATGAACCTAAAAGTAGAATACTATTGGAAATATGTTGCTTAGGCTTGGTTAAATTATTGCACAAATAATTTCATTACAAGTGGCATAAGTAAGGGACCATTACGAACCCAACGGTTTTAGGTCTTCCCTTGCGAGGGGTGAGTGCGGCCTTAAATCTTTGTCCCGGTTCACACCGGGTGGCGACTCCATTATTCTCCGATTTAGTCCCTCGCGGGCTAATCCATACTCCCAATCGGGCCGCGAGCCCGGAACAACATGCGTCACCCAGTTTCAGTGTTCCCACAAATGGATTAAAGCTTCGTTCCTTATCAACCTGTCTACCCGGTGAAGGCTAATATGACCAATTCTAAGATGCCACAGATATATGTCATCATGAGAAATCTTTTGCCGTTTTGTTTTAGGTTTTTCAACCTTAAGCATTTCATTATAGAGTAGTGAATTATATGTTAACAGCCTTAATACATTATTATTAAATTAAATGGAAAAACCATCATCCAAAAGTTTAGAAACTGAAATCAAATTCCTACGAAAGCTAGGAATACATAACACATTGTTCAAACATAAATAACCATTATTTAAAAAATTTAAACTAGAAACTCCCACTGCTCTTTCTGAAACGGCATCATCTGTCTTAACCCTCATGGTGTAGTCACCTTCAGCATGATCCTTCCATGAATCAAGTAGGTGCAAAGAAAAATAAACATTGTTAGTGGCTCTAGATGAATAATCAATGTGGATTTATCATCCTCCGCTAATAAAGATTCGATGACAAGTAAATCGTTTTCACCTATGACCTTCTTCTCTTTCAACTCACTAGGTATCTAGGACAGTTCATTTTCCAATGCCCATATTTTTTTACAATAGAAACATTTTCCTTTGGGCTTGGCATCTTTGGAGCTTTTCTTGTTCTTCTTTATCGACTTTGCCTTAGCCTTCCCATTATTTTTCTTCTTATTCTTTCCAGATTTATAAGATTTAGAAATATTTGCCTCTCTATGGGTGAGCTCATTTAACAGTTGAGTAAAAGTAAAAGAGAACTTGTTCATAATATAGTTACGTTTAAACTGCGGGAAACTCTTTGGAAGAGTTTCCATAATCATGATCACCTGGCTACGCTAGTCAAGATGAGCTCCATGAGTTTCAGCCTTGTTGAGATAGGTCATCATCCTCAAGACATGCTCTCAGACACATGTCCATTCCTCATCCTAGTCGTCATCGCTGAGGCTATAGCCTCATGAACATGTCATGTAATGAATGCACTATCAAAAATGTTGTAGCCATTGGCTCATACTTTTCAGCAATAACCTCAAACATCCATGCTAATAAGTAGTAGCAGGCTTTCTCATTGGCCGCGACCCATTTCTGATAGGCATCGCGCACATGACCGGCGTAAACACACACGTATAACGCAAGCGCACGTATCGTTCAAGTAGTATAAAAATATCGATCCCACGAGGACTTAATATCTAATCTATTAATTTTATGAGGTCAAATGATTACTAGTATCTAACAGGTTGTTTGATTGATTTGAAATGGTGACGATTCTAAATTTAAAAACAAGTAAATAAAATTATTCGAAAGTAGATTTTAAGAAAATTCAATATTAAAAACTATCTAGGGTTGTGATTTCTTCCAATATCATTTTAAAGATGAAGTGGTTATCTTAAAGTTGGTAATATATTGATTTATTAACCTGGAACACTAAATTATGTGTAAGCCTCTGTCGATGGTCAGACACAAATACCCAGTTTAACCCAATTGAACCATATGTCTATGTCAACCAAATTATCTGGACTCATTAAGTTTAAGTTCCAATTATGGCTACCCCCGCCCGACAGGTATATCTATCTTGTAAGGAAATCTATTAAAGGGTTATCTATCCTCAAGGAAGATCGTGGACTATTGAGTCTAAGGTCTTAAACTTAAAATCCCTATGTCTAGTTCATTTTAAGTTTCCCAGTTCAATTTTATTAATGGCCAGTTAATGAAAAAGCATTAAGATTAAGACTCAATAAATAAATCTTTATATTACCCAAGCTATAATTTAAACCCTTATAACCCGGTGATATTAGATTTCATCACAACCCCAGATAACTGGCTTAGTTACGACACATATTTACGGGTAGTAAAAATTTAAATAAAATAAAAGACATAAAGTAAATTCTGAAAATTAAATACTGAAAAGTAAATTGCTGAAAAGTAAAAAAAAGTAAAAAGTAAAAGTAAAAAGTAAAAAGTAAAAAGTAAAAAAAAAATAAAAGTAAATTGCTGAAATTAAATAAAGTAAAAGTACAATAAAAGAAAATGATGGGGTTAGAGGATCAACTTTTATTACTACTATTTTAGATATCTCACTTAACATAATATATTAACTTTGCGTGATAATTACCAACCAACCATATAGGAGGTATCCTGATTAAGTCAAATTAATAATTAATTATCAACCGACCAACCAGGCGGTATCCATACTTAGTCAGGTTAAAACAAATTATAATTAATTTCCAACCGGCCAATATAGCGGTATCCTCATTAAGTCAGGTTTTAAATCGTTTATATATTATAATTAAGGAGATTAATCTAAATAACAATAATAAAAGCTTTACCTTTCACCCCAGCAAGGGATAATTACCTCCTCATTGCTTGAAAAAATAAAAACTGCAAAAGTAAAGAAAGAAAATGTTTGTGCGTAAAAGTAAATTGCGGAAAGTAAAAACTGAAAATTATTGAAAAGAAAGTGCGAAAGCGAAAATTAATTACTGAAAACTGAAAATAAACAAACTAGATACAAACTTCTTATTTATTCTTAAGGAATTTCAAAGAAGAAAGTATGAATTTTACAAATGAAATGGCTTGATATTTATAGTCAAAATTTTGCCTCCATCAAATCATCCATCAAATTCTCCACCAAATCCATTATTAATTTCTCCACTAATTACTCCACCAAATCCATATTGCTCCACTAATTGTTTATCTTATTTGGTGGTGATTTGATAATATTTATTAATTATTTATTAATTTATATTTTTCTTTGGAAATGATTGATAATGACTTTAATAATTACACATCACACACTTCTGGATGGTTCATCAATTTGGTCATGAAATCTTCAGAATTCGAAAGTATTTTCTCTTTCAAAGCTGTAGATCTTTGAGTCTTCTTTAATCTGGAACTTGAATCAGCTCAATCCGATATCGGAGTAAAACGTTATGCCCAAAATACGACAGATGCGTAAAATTATAATTTCCAAAACAGCACTTCGTCAAAAATGCCCTTTCAAGTTTCCAATCTCCAAAATTAAAATATCAAGTCCAATAATTGCCCTTATTTGACCCATATTTCATCATAAATGATTTCACTGAGACCCGATATTATTTTATCTGCAAAATAAAATAAAATACATCAAAACGTTCATCAAACCCGAGAAACTAAACAAAATATTAAGTTAAAGGGGCGGTAAATATTGATATATTTTCCGCTCATCACACCCCCAAACCTAACATTTTGCTAGTCCTCGAGCAAAACAACAAAATAAAATACAAGAAATAATTAAAATTAAACTAAGCCACTTTCGTAAGGATCACGGTTGCATTTAGCGTATGCAACAAGCCTTTAAACCCCTAGGTGTCCCTAGTGGACGAGTTGTAGTCTCGTGAGGGTTTACAGCAAAGATACCCACAAATATTTTACAAAAGTAAAAAAATAGTAAAACTAATGGACACAAAAGCAAAAAGACAAGAGAAAAGAGATAAAGGAAGTTAGTGACTAATCAGGTGAAACTTCTACTCCAAGTTACTAGTTGTTTTGTTTCTTTCTAAATTACCGAATAAGTAAATTCTCCGATTATATTTACCATTCTTCATATACACATCCAATAAAGTATTAATCAATCTCATTTTTGCCCACAACAGTCACAAATGTAGTTGATAAGAGAGTAATATTTTTGTCATAAAGTTCTATCAGATTTCACACCTTTTTGCAGCAATGGAATAATTTTTCTGATTTTTCCGATTTTTTTTCTCTATTTTTTATTTATATACAATATCTTCTGTCTATATAACGAGCTTTGGGTCGGTGACTCCCAAACCAGTTGCTTTAGGGCACCAGGTGTTAAGACACCCCTACGGACTTAATTACTCAGACTTCAGATATATATATTTTTGCTGCATCTTTGATCCATGTAGCGATCTTTGGGCCAGTGACTCCCAAACCAGTTGGTTTTAGGGCACTCGGTGTTAAAACACCCTTACAGACTTAATAACTCGGATCTCAGACGTTTTTTT
The DNA here is from genome assembly GCA_019454045.1 of Zanthoxylum bungeanum. Lineage (NCBI taxonomy): Eukaryota > Viridiplantae > Streptophyta > Magnoliopsida > Sapindales > Rutaceae > Zanthoxylum > Zanthoxylum bungeanum. Next base: position 58,750 of record SKCR01046855.1, on the reverse strand, counting down.
TTTTTTTACTCCATCACTTTTTGAGATGCTTCCTCCAATTAAACTAGAGTACTGAATATTACAAAATTTTCAATTTTAGCTCATGTCTGTATGTTACTATGTATGTTGATAATATCTGCTAACTAAGCATATGAAGATCCATTTAAGTCAGTTTTATAGAGAATTTACAAATTAAATAATTCAAAAGGAGATAAACAAAAATTAACTTGTTCCGAATTAGGTTTGAGATATGTCTCAGGAGTGAAAACTCCTTACTCAGCTATCTCTTACCAATTTCACTTTTTTAGTCAAAGTAAAAACACAAAAAATTTTGTAATTTTTGAAAAATTTTCAATTTTTTTGTATTTTTCGAAAAATTTGAAATAAAAACAACACACAACTAAAAACAAGATACTAATCAACTAATTCCCTCCCCCACACCTAATGAGACATTGTCCCCAATGTCTTAAACAATAGAAGAAGAGTTTAGAAGATAGTACCTGGTTAGCTGAAATTCTACAAGAAATTAAAGGTTAAGATCCAGATTAATCCTACGCTTCTTACCACGATCGTCCTCGGACCAATTTATCTTTGAAAAGATATGGTCAATTTGTGGTTCATAGGCTAAGATTTGGTCAATTAGATCTGGAGCAGTTCTGGCAGTGAAGAGGAGTTCTTTTAAAGGTTTTGACACGAACCCATTTCTCTGGTCATCATCAAGAAACACACAAATAAAATCATAAAATCCATCAACATTAAACAGCCCAATTGGTTTCTGGTGTATGTTCAAGTTCGCCCAAGATAACACTATAAAAATTTCCTCCAGAGTGCCCAAGCCACCTGGCAAAGCAATAAAAGCATCAGCACAGTTAATCATTTCTACCAGTCGTTCAGACATACCTGGCACAATCAGTTCCTCTCTGTTTGATGGTTCAATAAGATTTGCCTCCGCCAAGGGTTTTGGGATGATTCCCAAAACATGACTGCCTCCTTCTTGTACGGCCTTTGAAACGATCCCTATAAGTCCAAGATTTCCCCCGCCATATATTAAGTGCATATTCCTTGTAGCTAAGACTCGACCCAATTCATGTGCTGCCTCCATGTATTGTGGTTTAGTACCAACACTACTACCGCAAAACACACATATGTTTTCAACTCGTCTTCTTGAGTGGCTTCCATTGTTTTACTCTGGATGTCTTCAAAAGTGCAATGATGAGTTGAATTTATAATACCTAAAAAGGGTGAGTAAAAATAGCACAAGTATCTTCCAAAGGACGATTAGTAGCAAAATAGTAAAATAATCGTGATAGTCAAAAAGGTCTGGATCCTGTCGGAGAAAATAAAAGAAAAAACAAAACAAATCACAATTATTAAGAAAAGACAAAGAGATATAATATTTACAAGAAAAGTAACGGCTTGATTGACGTCTATGCGTCAGGGACAAGCTTCCCATCCAATTTTCTTATAAACTGGCAAACAGGGTCTTTTTGAGTCAGATTCCCAAGACTTAATTGTTGTCTTTCTTTCTGGAATTGTGTATGTAATTTGCGAATGGCTATGTGAACATATCCACTGTGATGCGTCTCAAGAGTTGAAGATATATCATCTAAAGACTCCTTACTCAAGCCATCCCTAATGAATTTAATTTTTTCTTCGCGATTATCAGACATCATTCCTAAAGAACGACAATGAGTATTGCAATTCCAGCGTGCACATTTGTAACAAACACCCATTTGTTTAGCTCTACGTTTCTTTGCATAGGTGCTTCTTCCAAAACCAGGCAGATGTGAAATAAAAGAGTCAAAAGACTCACCTGCCAATCGGACTCTTGCTTCAATTACCCAACGAATGTCATTAGGAATACCTTTAATCATTAGTAATCTCATCCGTTCCAAGCGAGCTTTGTAAACTTTCATCAGAGATTTTTTAGGGAGGGAAGGAAATTGCTTGCGAAGATTTGCGAGAGCTTCTTCCATCATGAAATGACTAAACCTGCAAAAATTAAACACACAAAAAACAAAACACATCAGATCACAATATATACAAAAATTGCATGAGTTGCCTCCCTGCTAGCGCTAGGTTTAGAGTCGTCAACCAGACTTGACTTCTCGAACGTTAAGCTGGATCTGAAAGTGTAACACTTTCTTTTTGTCACTCAAATGATTCTCCCCAGTAGTGCTTGACACGCTTGTTTTTAACCTTGAAAGTCTTGTTGGAGTCAAGATCATGTATCTCAACTGCTCTATTTGGTAAAACTTTGGTGATCACAAATGGACCTGACCACCGTGATTTTGGCTTCCATGGCAAGAATTTCACCCATGATTTGTTTAACAGTACCTTCTGCCCTGGTTCCAGTTGTATGCGTACTAACTTTTCATCATGTCTTTTCTTGCCCTTTTCTTTGTACAATTTGGCATTCTTAAAAGGCTGATTGTGGAATTCTTCCAATTCGTTGAGCTGGTGGAACTTTTTCTCTTCTGTTGCTTGTAGTGCAAGAATTGGATTTTTCAGTACGCAATGCGCTTTATTTTCAGGCTCCACAGGAAATTGATATGCTTTAAGTTTGTCAGTAGAACTTTGTCTTTCATCAGAGTTCTGATCGGTACTATATATCACATCAAGTCTGAAACATTCCTCCTTCTTTCATTCATCTGGGAAATTCATGGCCTTGAAAACATTGAATGTTACTTCTTGGTCTTGTCCCCATGGTTAATTCTCCTTTTTGTACATCAATAATAGTTCGACCTGTAGCCAAGAACGGTCTCCTGAGGATGATTGGCACGTCTGCGTCTTCCTCCATATCAATGACAATAAAATCTGCTGGGAAAATAAATTTCTCAACCTTGACCAGCACATCCTCAACTACGCCTCTTGGGAATACGACCGTTCTATCAGCAAGTTGTAGAGAGGCTGAAGTGGGCATTGTTTCTCCAATCTGCAGTTTCCTGAAAATAGAAAAAATGCATCAATTTAACACTTGCACCTAAATCACATAAAGCCTTACCAAAGTCATGTTCTCATATGGTGCAAGGAATAGTGAAACTGCCAGGATCTTTCAACTTTGGAGGAAGTTTCCTCTGAATGATGGCGCTGCATTCTTCTGATAATGCTACTGTCTCATAATCTCCCAATCTCCGCTTTCGTGAAAGAATGTCTTTCATAAATTTGGCATAGCTGGGAATATTGATATGCAGCTTTTTGAAGATCTCCAGGAACCGAGAAAAATGCTTGTCCAATTTGTTCTTCTGAAGACGCTGAGGAAAAGGTGGAGGTGGAATGATATATTCTTTTTCCTTTGCTTCTTTTTCCTCCATCTGTTGCTTTGTTTCTTTTTGAACTTCCTTAGCAGCTGTTTTGGCTCCAACATCTTTGTTGATTTCAGTACAACTTTTTAATATGATGGCATGACATTGCTCATTCCCTATGTTCCTTGGATTTGGTTCTGTGTTGCTGGGAAGGGTACCTGGCGGTCTGTAACTCTGAGCATTGGCCAGTTGTCCCATTTGATTCTCCAGTGCTTTAATAGAGGCCGATTGACTTTGAATTAATGCCGCTTGAGATTGAAATATAGCATCATATCTTGCTGCTTGAGAGTCGTGTTTTGCTTCTATCTTTTTCAAGTGGGTCAACACTTCTGTTATTCCTGATTCATTTGTCTGCTTTGGTCTTTGTTCTGTTGTGGAATCCGGGTGGTGGTTGTTCATTTGCCCATTATTGTTGCTCCATGCGAAATTGGGATGATTCCCCCACCCTGGGTTGTAGGTGTTGGAATATGGATTGTTCCCCTGTCTGTTGAAATTGTTGACGTAGTTCACCATTTCTTTATGTTGAATTGGTTCCGGTGCTCCTCCATATGGTGAACTTGTGGTTCCAGCGATGTTCACAACTTGCGTGCTAAGTGTTTCTAGACATTTGCATATCTGATCCAGCCTGGTATTCAGTGCTGTGTTTGCTCCAACTTCATAAATTCTTGTAATTCTTTTGATCATGCTCCTTTCTGTTGGCCATAAAGAATTGTTGTTGGCCATTTCTTCAATTAAGTCTCAGGCTTGATCTTCTCTTTTGCCATCAAAGCTCCTCCAGCAGCAACATCAATTGTGGTTCTCATTATTCTAGAAAGTCCATTGTAGAAGGTTTGGACTTGTAGCCACTTTGCGATCTCACGATGAGGACATTTCCGGAGTAAATCTTTGAATCTTTCCCAAGCTTCGCAAAGAGATTCTGAATCTTGTTGCATGAAGGATGTGATGTCATTCCTTAACTTTGCAGTTCTGGCTGGTGGAAAGTATTTTGCAAGGAATTTGGTGGCTAGAGTGTTCCAAGTTGTGATGGAACCTGCTGGTAGTGAATGTAGCCAAGCTTTAGCTCTGTCCTTCAAGGAGTATGGAAAAACATGCAGTCTCATTGCTTCTTCTGATGCTCTGTTGTAGTTGAAAGTACCGCAAACTTCCAGGAAGTTGCTGATGTGGGCATTAGGATCTTCAGTTGCATTTCCCCCAAACTGTACTGACTGCTGAATCATCTGGATGCATGTTTTGATGTCACCCGCATTTGCTGGTAAGGGAGGAAGTACAATACAAGAAATGAGTCTGTCAACCACCGGAATGGTTCTGTCTCGAATGGGAATCGATGGTTAACGTTCAAAGGTTCAGGTTCCATGTTGACTAAAGCTTCTTGGCCTTCTCGCCTTTCCCTTCTCAACTGTCTGATGGTTCTTTCAATTCTGGGTCAAGCGGTCGAAGTTCAAAGCTTCTGGTTCGTCTCATGTAGTTTCTGAAAACCTGAAACACAAGAAAACAACAACAATAAGTAAAAAGAAATTAGATATAAGTAAAGGTATCTAACCCCTAAACTAATAGTAAAATATAAATAAGTCCCCGGCAATGGCGCCAAAAACTTGACCGGCGTAAACACACACGTATAACGCAAGCGCACGTATCGTTCAAGTAGTATAAAAATATCGATCCCACGAGGACTTAATATCTAATCTATTAATTTTATGAGGTCAAATGATTACTAGTATCTAATAGGTTGTTTGATTGATTTGAAATGGTGACGATTCTAAATTTAAAAACAAGTAAATAAAATTATTCGAAAGTAGATTTTAAGAAAATTCAATAGTAAAAACTATCTAGGGTTGTGATTTTTCCAATATCATTTTGAAGATGAAGTGGTTATCTTAAAGTTTGGTAATATATTGATTTATTAACCTGGAACACTAAATTATGTGTAAGCCTCTGTCGATGGTCAGACACAAATACCCAGTTAACCCAATTGAACCATATGTCTATGTCAACCAAATTATCTGGACTCATTAAGTTAAGTTCCAATTATGGCTACCCCCGCCCGACAGGTATATGTCTATCTTGTAAGGAAATCTATTAAAGGGTTATCTATCCTCAAGGAAAATCGTTATTGTGTCTATGAGTCTAAGGTTTAACTTAAAATCCTTATGTCTAGTTCATTTTAAGTTTCCCAGTTCAATTTATTAATGGCCAGTTAATGAAAAAGCATTAAGATTAAGACTCAATAAATAAATCTTTATATTACCCAAGCTATAATCTAACCCCTTATAACCCGGTGATATTGGATTTCATCACAACCCCAGATAACTGGCTTAGTTACGACACATATTTACAGGTAAAAAAATTTAAATAAAATAAAAGACATAAAGTAAATTCTGAAAATTAAATACTGAAAAGTAAATTGCTGAAAAGTAAAAAAAAGTAAAAAGAAAAAGTAAAAAGTAAAAAGTAAAAAGTAAAATGTAAAAAGTAAAAATAAATAAAAATAAATTGCTGAAAGTAAATTGCTGAAATTAAATAAAGTAAAAGTACAATAAAAGAAAATGCTGGGGTTAGATGATCAACTTTTATTACTACTATTTTAGATATCTCCCTTAATATAATATATTAACTTTGCGTGATAATTACCAACCATACATATAGGCGGTATCATGATTAAGTCAAATTAATAATTAATTATTAACCGACCAAACCAGGTGGTATCCATACTTAGTCAGGTTAAAACCAATTTATAATTAATTTCCAACCGGCCAATATAGCGGTATCCTCATTACGTCAGGTTTTAAATCGTTTATATATTATAATTAAGGGAGATTAATCTAAATAGCAATAATAAAACCTTTACCTTTCACCCCAGCAAGGGATAATTACCTCCTCATTGCTTGAAAAAAATAAAAACTGCAAAAGTAAAGAAAGAAAATGTTTGTGCGTAAAAGTAAATTGTGGAAAGTAAAACAATGAAAAAAGAAAGAAAAAAAAGTGCGAAAGCGAAAATTAATTACTGAAAACTAAAAAAACAAACTAGATACAATCTTCTTATTTATTCTTAGGAATTTCAAAGAAGAAAGTATGAATTTTACAAATGAAATGGCTTGGTATTTATAGGCAAAATTTTGCCTCCATCAAATCATCCATCAAATTCTCCACCAAATCCATTATTAATTTCTCCACTAATTAATCCACCAAATCCATAATTGCTCCACTAATTTCTTATCTTGTTGGTGGTGATTTGATAATTTTATTAATTATTTATTAATTTATTTTGCTTTGAAAATGATTGATAATGACTTTAATAATTACACATCACACACTTCTGTATGGTTCATCAATTTCGGTCATGAATTCTTCAGAATTCGAAAATATTGTCTCTTTAAAAACTGTAGATCTTTGAGTCTTCTTTAATCTGGAACTTCAATTAGCACAATCCGATATCGGAGTAAAACGTTATGCCCAAAATACGACAGATGCGCAAAACTGTAATTTCCAAAACTGTACTTCGTCAAAAACGCCCTTTGAAGTTTCCAATCTCCAAAATTAAAATATCAAGTCCAAATATTGCCCTTATTTGACCCATATTTCATCCTAAATGATTTCATTGAGACCCGATATTATTTTATCTGCAAAATAAAATAAAATACATCAAAACGTTCATCAAACCCGAGAAACTAAACAAAATATTAAGTTAAAGGGACGGTAAATATTGATATATTTTTCGCTCATCAGCACAGCTTGGCCATAATTTTTGGCTGGCTCGGAAGGACATTCCTTTATGAGTACAAACTTAAAGTCTTCACATACCAAAATGGCATTCATATTATTTTCCATTTAACATAATTTTCTCCCATTAACTTGTCATTAGAGAGAATAGAAATAATTGGATAAACCACGACTGAAATAAAATAAAATAAACATGCATTTAAAATCCATTTATTGCATATTAAAAATTTTCGAGCATTTAGGCATAAAATTAAACATGATGTGTGATCAGTGAAATCACACACATAACGCAAGCGCACGTATCGCTCAAGTAGCATAAAAATTTCGATCCCACGAGGACTTAATTTATATTGTTGTTATTAATTATTGATACTATTTATTTACATGTATCTAATTAAAGGGTGAAGGGAATGATTGCTGATTGGTTGGTTGAATGTGGATTTGCTAAATAAATAAATAAATACTGAAATGAAAATACTAAGGAAAAAAAATTAAAAAAGACACAAATATCTAGGGTTGTGATTCCACACAATATTATTCTAATGATGAATTGATTCTCTTATATATGTGTAATAACTTAGTTTGTTAACCTGAAACATGAAGATATGCAAAAGCTTATTCCGATGGTTAGATGCAAACACCCAGAATAACCCAATTAATCATATGTCTATATTAACCAAGTTATCTGAATTTATTAAGTTCAAGTTCCAATTGTGGCTACCCCCGCCCGACAGGTATATGTCTATCCTGGAAGGAAATCTACCTAAGAGTCTCTTACCCCAAGGTGAGATCCTGAGCTATTAAATCTAAGGCTGAAACCTAAAATCCTTTTTCCAAGTTCATATTAAGTTTACCACATCAATCTTATTAATGGCCAGTTAACATGAAGCATTAAGCTTAAGATTCAATAAACAAGCCAAAGCATCACACATAAGATAATTAAATCAATTATAAAACTCGTGAATATTGTGCTTCATCACTTCCCAAGAATAAAAATAAAATGTTGGGGTTATGGGATTCACCTTTAATATTTGAAAAGTAGAAATCTCACTTTATTATAATATAGAAATTGTCAGTGATACCCATTTAAGTCAACCCAGCCGTAAATGCGGTGTTATTATTTGTCCATAAACCAGCCATATAGGCGGTAATCATCTGTCACCTAAAGACTGACCATATAGACGGTGTCACATTATGTCAAATAAATAAAACCAGGATTAAGGCAATATCTACTTTAATCCATATTATTAAATTACAATTTCCATATTATAAATTAAGTGAGATTAATATACCTTATCATATTAAAGGTTTCACCATTCCCCCAATGAAAATTAACTACTAAACATAAAAGAAAGTACAAACAAACAAACAATTATTAATAAAAATATAAATAAAAATACATTACAAAACTACTAAATAAAACACACAAGATACAATCCTTAATTCCTTATTAAGAAGCCAATGAAAGTATGGAATTTACAAATGAATGGCTTGGTATTTATAGCAAAATTTTGCCTCCATTAATTTCTCCACCAAATCCTCCACCAAACATGCAAGCATGTTTGGTGGAAGTTTGATAATTTTCATCATTTTATTTTTTTTATTTTTTTTGTTTTGAAAATAACTTTAATAATTACACATAACATACTTTCCGATTTTTCATCAATTTCGGTCATGAAATCTTTAGAATTCGAAATTCTTATGAACGTCAAAATTGTAGATCTTTGAGTCTTCTTTCATCTGAAACTTGAATCACCTCAATCCGATATCGGAATAAAATGTTATGGCCAAAATACGATAAAGCTAAAATTTTCAAAATTATACTTCGTTAGAACGCCATTTCAAGTTTCCAACCTCCAAAATCCAAATGTCAAGTCCAGTTTTTACCCTTATTTGTTCCACATTTCATTCTGATTGATTCCATTGAGTCCCGATTTTATTTCATCTGTAAAATAAACAAAAACACATCAAAACGTTCATAAAACTCGGGAAACTGTACAAAATATTAGGTCAAATGGGCACTAAATATTGATATATTTTCCGCTCATCAATGCGTGAATCATGTACAATAAATTAGACACCTAAAAGAATTACTATGCCACATAAATATATCATCCCACAAATAAGTGTCGCCATAAAGTAGGTTAAGTATTTACATGATAGATCAAGACAATCTCAGTTGATTATTATATGTGGGAATAACTTTTATTCCTATATTAACAAACCACCATTTGATTTGATCAGGAATTTCGATTAATATTTAATCATTCCTTCGTAAGTGTAACCCATTATTTTGGAACCTTTGGACTTGATTAGTGAAGTTCCGCCATAGGTTAGGTCAGTTCACTAGATACATATAGAGTTCATATTCTATCAAAATCCAAACTTGATATTGACCCAAAATAGATACCATCCGTAGGGGGACGAAAATAAAATCATCTCGAGGTGCCTTCTGAATCTCACTTTTTCGGACTAACAACGATTCCGACTCACTATTTTAAATTTAAGGTTTCTATTTAAAATATCAAATATTTTAACTCACTAGTGTCGATAAGTTTATGCGCGGCGAAAACCTAACTTCTACTTTACACAAGTGTATAATTAATGATCTAACCAATTTTAAACTATTATATCACTTAATTAAACTAATTTAATTAAGTTTGATTTAGTGACCTAATTTATTTTAATACTTAAAGTATTAGTTCACTAACAAGTTTAAAATTTAAAATTCAATAAATGGACAAAATTTTAATTAAACTATTTAATTAATATAACATGTAATAAATTCCAATGGTACGTGGAATTATATCATGAGTGCAGACCACACTACCGTCCATTCGGAATCGATTATGGAATTTACGTTCGGACTTCCAACCGATATATCAAGGGAAAACATAATGCACTTAAAAGGCCAAAAAGTTTTACATTTTTGAATTTCCAATTTTAAACCATTAACCAAATCAATCTTATTAATTTGTTTCCATGCATATCAAATTCCAATTAAATTTCATAAAAACACATTTTATGACTAGAATATCCATGTATCTAAAACATGGTTTGGCATGTGAAATTACAAGAGTAGGCACCATAAACTATATGAGATTTTATTCAAACATATTGAAATAAACATACATATAACAAATGGGTGTCGCGACGCGCTGCAAAGCGTCACGACGCTTTGCAGTTAAAAAATCAGACAGAACATAAATTCTACTCCGTATCATAAATAATAGGCATGCGTGTTGCGTCGCTGAATTAAGGATGTCACGATGCCTCAAATTTTTCAAGTTTAAATAAGTTTACTCAAGAAGGAAACAATGCAATAAAATTGCATTGGCTAGACACTTATTTATTTATTTTTTTAAACAAATCTAATTAGTACATAATATTACAAGGCATCCTTTGGTCTTCAAAACTCGCTCCATTGAAGGGTATTGTGTCTATGGCGGCATCGACACTCCAAAATGCGTAAAATGTTACAATTTGAAATTTTTACATAGGAAATAAATTTACAGCACTTGTAAAAATTTGACCTTATGGCCTTACATTCCCAAAACAAAAAATACACAAAATAAGAGCCAGAAAAATCCACGATCAATGCAATACATTCATCACATGAATATTAAAATGTGCCTACTCATCACAACATACCAACAATTTATATCTATATAAATCATTAAAAAAGAAACTTTATTAAAAAAAGAAGGGTTAAGAATACTTTTCACCATCGCTCTTGATGCCAATTGTAAGAAATGATTTCTCTCGCGTAGCGAAAGTGGTTTAGGCACTGGGATCAACCAAAAAAATTTCCTCCCTTTCCCTTTGATGACCGAATCTGACCAGCCAATGATCTGATATTTTCTTCTATTTTTAACAATATTTTAACGCTGCCAATAGCCATCAAACAGCATCTCAAATCTGATCCGTCTTTGACCCAAAACGTTTGCACAAGTCCCCAAATCAACCCTTAATTTGCGTGTGATGTAGCAGTGTTTCAGGTCTGATATTTCTCATAAAAACAACCCCAAAACACCCTTAAATATCCATTTATATTCCCCAAGACAAAAACAACTTTGAATGGTCTTTCGTGCTATGGCTCGTTACCAATAAAAGAAAGTGTGGCCTTCACTCACAAAATAAAATCCGTAAACTCTTTAGAGATTGAAAAAAGGTTTTGTCTCACCTGAATTTTCCTTTTCTCTTTTGTGAGAAAATAAGGGGTGGCTAGGTTTTTCAAGAATGAATTAGGATAAAAAGATAACATCTTTATCCTTTTATATATAAGGTTTTATGTTGTCCAAAAATCAAACAAAACCCTAAGCATATTTATCTCATAAATTTGGCCACCCCACTTTTCTCCACCTAATTTTTGTAACAACCAACTTATTAATTGTCATCATAATGATAATTAATTTAATTTTTAAAAGATGCAAATACCACTAATATAATGTTGAATTTTTTCAAATCCTATTTAAAAATTCTTCATTACCATAAATGATATATTAAATAATTTAATATATGCATTAAATGAAATGATTATCTTATAAACATTTATTTAATGAAAACTTTATATTAAATATAATATAAAGTTACAGGGGTGAAAAAATATATTATTAATCCCATTAATAATATATATATATCTGAGTATATAATTGGATTGTCCAATTATATTTAATCTGCTACAGTATATTGAGCTAGCACGATGGCCAAATAGACCTATGGTTTCGAACTCCAATAATCCCGAAATATTAATTAAACTCTTTAATTAAATATTTCGAATTATTAACTTTGGGTTATTCCACTAAAAACCCAAAGATGCACTCTCGTTGCCATAGATAAGTAATATAAGTCAAACTACATCGGTGTCCATCGATATAGTCATTATATACGGATTGGCCCTTCACAAGTATCTCATAATTAGAGGTGGGTCATAATGTCCATTATACTCCTCTAATTATTTTAAACTTAAGTGCCATTGATTGTCTAATGAACGCTTTAGTTATAAATATTACGAATATTAATCTTTCTATTCGCAATAGAAAGACTTGAGTGCTATAATCATTCAAGTACCAAATCAACCCTTGAGGAAGATATTCCTCTACTTCTCAAAAGAATGAGTGAACTCCATATCTATATAAAACGTCCCCGGCTATAAACCAAATCATGTCTCCAAAGTACATACCTATTGGTCGAGATTGCTACACCAACCTCACCTTAGTAAATCAAATGACATAGTCTGTCATGTAGAAGTTCGCAATACACTTAGGATTCAGATCATTCCATAAATGACCATCTAGTAAATTGAAATGAATTCTTTATTTAACAGATATTATTAGAAATTCATTTCTATCTAGGGTCTAGTCCTATATGATCACATCATATAAGGAGCCTCTATTCCCATATCATCACATGGAAAATCGCGGATCAAGGTTGCCATATAATTATAGAGTGGATTGCAGCTATAGATAAACCATAAACAAAGTACCAGTTTTGGTTGCTCTCTATGAACTATTTTAGATTACTAACTTTAGACTTAAATCCTCTTGTGTATAACACTCATACACTAAGTCTGAAGGCACATGAGTAATCATGGGTAAACTGGATAATTTATAATATGCGATTTAAATCAAATATTTTGATAAATGAATAATGCATCTTTTATTTCATAACAAATAATTTCGTTTACATTACATGAAGCTCCAGGGCATATATCCCAACTTATTTTCCCTGTTATTGATATCCCTTTGGCTTGTGAATGTTTTAGTTCTTGCTTGTCCTACTCACATCTGTAATTCGTTGCAGGGGTTGAAAGTCAGTAGGAAGCTAAATGGTCGGGAGATACAATTGCGTTTTTGGAATGGTGATTCTCTAGCTGTAGCAGTTGTTGGTTAATACAAGATTCGACTATCCCGTGGCAGCACTATTTTGAAAGATTGTGTTTTTATGCCCGGTTGTATGTCAAGTATTATCTCATTGTTTGTATTAGATACAAAAAGATATCATGTACTTATTAATAACTATAATATCTATATATAATATATATATATTATGAATTATGTTTTGTTACATAAATGTTAAAATTCACATGGTCATTATGTTTTGCATGTTTTTAGAGATGTTTATGAATATGGAATAATAAACATAGTAGATCTCATATAACTGATATTGAATTTGGCATAGTGGCTAGGATTATGTTGGTTTCTATTACCAAGCCCCAAGATCAACAAGAACAAGCAAAATATATAAATACATGAATGAATTAATGAAGTATGGCGGAATCATACTCACAAAAATCGGAATGCGGATGCGTTGATGAATGAAAAAACTTCTCTTTATGCAGTGTGATGAATTCGGCCAAGGTGGAAAGTGCAGCTCCAAGCTTTGTTTGATCCTCCCAAGCTCAAGGATTAGTTTCCCATATCACCTATGTATGATCCCTTGAAGGTGCTAGCCTTTGTTGTGATTTTGAATGCACAACTTCTTCAAATCTTGCCACAAAAATGAAGAAATGGAGAGCCCAAAACTGCATGTAGTTTCGGCAATGTGAGAGAGAGGAGAGTTCAATGATTTTTGTTACAAAAAATCAATTTATATTTATGCCATAATATTTATTAAATTAATAATAAACTTATGACACAAATCATGCAATGGCTTAGAGTGTCAAACACTCAATTTCCATGCAAAACCATTGAGTGCATTGTACACTATCTCCATGCAATGCATTAGAGTTAAATAATGCATAATATGACATGTGTCATGTGGGCCCCACACGTTTCCAAATGAAAGTGGGCCCACGTGCACTCACGCGTTCGGGTTCGATATTTCCGAAATACCGAACTTACGTCGCGACGTTAATTAAATCGAATTTAAATAAATAATTGCGCCTAGCGAAATTATTATTTACGTCGCTAACGAATTAATTCTAAATTAACTCGTTTGCCCGAATTAAAATCTAATTTTAATTTCGCGTCGAAATCGAATTTCGATTATTATATCGAATATAATAATTTACAATTTTAGATTAATTCAAATTAATCGTTCTCTCTCTATGTATAGTACTTTATCCAAGATAAAGTCTCTCCGTAATTAATCCAAGATTAATCGAGTTTGAATCATACGTCATTGGTGAATCTTCGGGAAGCGACCCAAGAGATCTCCGGATATGTTGGCAGTAAATACGGTCGTCGGATTATCCGAACACGTACGTACCTCGTACTACGTTTTTACCGATTCACAAGACAAGGTTGGCTTCTAGCAAAGCGCCATGCCTACCCAATTCTCCAGAAATATTCTTATAGGAATATAAGATCTATATCAAGCGTAGTATACCGTAGTATTGCGTTATATCGAACAGTATCGGATGATCACATGTTAGGCCTGGGGCTGGAAATGTGTCTGCCCCGTACGAAACATATATCGGACATCAAGCAACTAGTCTCTTTAAATCGGACAATCCTGACCTGGTCATATTGTCCCGATGGTTGCAACCTTTTATAGAGTACTAGTTCTGTGTCCTGCGTGATCATCACCTCCATATGTCTGAAGTGATACTTCCATCTCGACATCACATCCAGTACAATACGATTCTCGATAAACCCAGAAGAGGTGTACACAGAACCGGTTAAGGTCCCCAACCACCAAAACCAAAGTTTACCGATTGTCGCAAGTACTAGCGATGTAAGTCTCAGGTTAAGACCATATACACCTACCCTGATGCGGCCTCCCATAGACACGCAGACATACTACCAATGGGATTCCGCGGGGTCTATCCAGAGCGAAGCTGTTTTCCGTACCATCGGTAAAACACAACCTCCTATCGCACTTGCATAAGTATCCAATACTTAAATATATGAGAACTATGCCGTTGTGCCCTCACAACGTGCACAAGCGCAATACTAGTCTATTCCGCATTATCGATGTCTGATCTCGATAATACTCCGACTAGGGATATTTAATGATTAAACCTTTTATATGGATTGATACTGTCTCATATCATCTCAATCCGGAATTAATCATATGGACTTTTGCCATTTATATATCAAAGTAAATAATATTACAAAACGGCAAAAGGCAATTTCATTATCACATAGTTAATTTTGTACAATAATACAATATCATTTACAAACAGTGACGCTATGGGACATAATGTCTAACACTCGGATACTTGGCAGTAAATCCGGTCGTCGGATAATCCGAACACGTAAGTACATCGTACTACGTTTATACCGATTTACAAGACAGGTTGGCTTCAGCAAAGCGCCATGCCCTACCCGATTCTCCAGAAATATTCTACAGGAATAATAGACTGTATGAGCGTTGTTTTAGTATACCGTAGTATTGTGTATATCGGCCCAGTATCGGATAGTCACGTTGCTAGGGCTGGGGCTGGATAAGTGTCTGCCCGTTTGAAGCACATGTCGGATGTTGGGTAACTAGTCTCTATAATCAGATATTCATGACCTGGTCATAATATCATATTGGATGCGCATCACTCCAAGAGCACTAGCCGTATCCTGCGTGACATCATCTCCAATATGACCTGAAGTGATACTTCCGTCTGACATCAACACCAATACACTACGACTCTCTGATAAACCCAGAAGAGTGGTGTACACAGAACCGGTTTTTAAAGCCACTTTCTAGATCTATCCCTGGTAGCTCTTTTCATCTTTCTATTCCAAGAATAAAGGCTGCTTCTCCCAGATCTTTCATGGAGAATTTTAATGAAAGCCAAGCTTTCACCGACGTTAGCATGGGAATGTCATTGCCTATAAGCAATACGTCGTCGACATAAAGGACAATAAAAGTAAGTGCTCTCCCACTAACCTTCTTGTATACACAAGGGTCATCTGCGTTTTGCACGAAATCATATTCTTTTATGATCTCATCAAAACGCTGATTCCATGACCGTGATGCTTGCTTCAATCCATAAATGGATCGATTTAACTTACAAACCTTGTTTGCAAGTCTAGGTACGATAAAACCGTCAGGCTGTTGCATATAAACATCCTCCAAAAGGTTTCCGTTAAGGAAAGCGGTTTTAACGTCCATCTGCCATATCTCGTAATCGAAATATGCAGCTATTGCAAGCATTATCCGAATGGATTTAATCATGGCAACGGGTGAGAAGGTTTCGTCATAATCAATACCATATTGTTGACGATACCCCTTCGCTACAAGCCTAGCTTTGTACGTTTGTACGTTGCCATCCATGTCGGTCTTCTTCTTGAAGATCCATCTGCATCCAATAGGCTTTACGCCTTCTGGTGCATCAACCAGTGTCCAAACTTGGTTGGCGTACATGGAATCCATCTCGGACTTCATGGCTTCTTGCCATAAAGCGGAATCGATATTTTGTATCGCTTCCTCATACGTAGCCGGCTCATTATCCTCAATAAGATTAATATCTACATGAGGTGAGATCAGGAACCCATACCTCTCAGGTACTGTTCTGACTCTCTCCGACCTACGCGGTCCTTGTGTATGTGAAGTTTGTGGTACAGACTCATCCCGGACGGTCTGTTCTTGTTCCGTCGTTGATTCATTGCCAGGAACAGTATCACTACGATCTTCATCGAGTTCTACTTTCCTCCCACTTACCACTGCATTTATAAAATCCTTCTCAAGGAAAAATGCTTGTAGAGCAACAAATACTTTGTTCTCTTGTGGGTGATAGAAGTAATATCCTTTGGTTTCCCTAGGATATCCTACGAAAAGGCATTTATCAGATTTGGGTTCAAGTTTGGTACCTTCCAAACGTTTAACATATGCCCAGCATCCCCAAATCTTCAGGAAAGAGAAACCTGGTTTCCTTCCTGTCCATATCTCATATGGAGTCTGTTCAACAGACTTCGACGGTACCTTATTCAAAATAAGTATAGCACTGTTTAATGCGTATCCCCAGAAGGATATTGGTAGCTCAGTGCGACTCATCATTGACCTTACCATGTCCAACAAGGTGCGGTTTCTCCGTTCGGACACACCGTTTAATTGCGGTGTTCCAGGAGGAGTCCACTGTGAAAGAATACCATATTCTTTCAAGTAATCTTGAAACTCATAACTTAAGTATTCGCCACCACGGTCTGACCGTAATGTCTTAATACTCTTCCCTGTTTGTTTCTCCACTTCGTGTCGAAACTCTTTGAATTTCTCAAAAGTTTCCGACTTGTGTCTCATAAGATACACATAACCGTAACGAGATGCATCATCTGTGAAGGTTACGAAGTAGTGAAATCCACCTCTAGCCTGGCTAGACATGGGCCCGCATACGTCAGTATGAACGAGAGCCAACAGTTCTGTGGCACGTTCACCTTTACCGCTAAAAGGTGATTTAGGCATTTTGCCTAAAAGACAAGATTCGCAGACGTCATATGAATTGGGATCAAATTCGTCCAAGTACCCACTCTTCGAAAGTGTGGATATGCGAGTCTTGTTGATGTGTCCTAGACGACAATGCCACATATAAGCTTCATCTTTTAGATTACTCCTTTTGAGCCTTTTGTTTGTCATTTTAGGAGATTCATTTATATTCAAAATATAAAGACCGTTATTTGCAACAGCTGTGCAAATTTCTGCATCATTTTTATATAAATAACACCCAGTGTTTCTAAATACAAAAGTGTAACCCTCCTGGGTTAACAAGGATACATATAATATTCCTAGTTAAACTAGGTACAAAATAACAGTTCAAAAGTTTAAGTACATGCCCTGAGGGCAGTTCTAAAACAAAAGTCCCTACGGCCAAAACAGCAACTGGTGTTCCGTTTCCGACCCGTAGATCCATCTCCCCCGATGCCAGCACCCTGCTATCCTGCAGATCCTGCACATCAGTACAAATATGAGCACCACAACCAGAATCAAAAATCCAATTTTTAAAACTAGAAGTATTCATATTTATCTCAATAACAAACATACCAGAGGCGATAGCCTTGCCAGCCTTGATATCCTCCCTCTGCCCTTTGCCCATTCGGCAGTCACGTTTCCAGTGACCCCTCTTGCCGCAGTTGAGGCAGATGTCGCGAGATTTGTCCTTTGGCTTCCTAGAAGCCACTGTCAACTTGCCCTTGCCCTTGTTCTTGAACTTCTTCTTCCTCGCACCTCCAATTGCCTTGGGCCCAGCCCTTGGCGCATGAGAGGTCGATGCATAATGCGCCTCGCGCTTGCTCCCCTTTAGGAGTTCCTTTTCGGACTCCTTCAGCACGGACAACAACTCTCCAAGAGTGTCGTCAGTGTCCATCAACTTATAGTTGATGATGATTTGTTTCCAAGTATCGGGTAGCGATTGTAATAGCATATCAATCGTCAACTCTGCCTCCAAGACAATGCCCATCTTGGCTAACTCATCTATGTCAGCGATCATTTGAGTCCCGTGGGCCTCAACTGATGCGCCGTCTGTCATCCGGGAGCGGAAGAGTTTCCTTACTAGCTCATACCTCTCCATCCGCTTGTTGGTGCGGTGGAGATCACGCAATCTTGCCATCATGTTATAGGGATCCAAGTCCCTGTTCTGGCGTCTGAAATGCTGGGTCATTGCAGCTAGCATAACTGACTGAGCTTGGTCACAATCGTCACTATGAGTCTTCCATAACTCTAGCTCCAGTGGCTCAGTGGGTTTAGGCGGGAGAGGTCTCTGAATAGTATACAGCACCCTCTCAGCCCCAAGCACTATCTTGAGGTTCATTTCCCAGTCGGCAAAGTTTGTCCCTTTGAAGACATTATCGCCCATGATTATGTCGCGGACATTACCCTTGCCAGTCATCTTGACAACTATAGTCCAACTATAAAGTCAACGATGTTATGGGTACAGTCAAACTGTTACAAGCAAAATAACAATATATTAGTCCAACTAATTATTAAAATATTGACGAAATAATTTTGAAAGACGCGTAAGGCTAAGTATCTGAACGAAATTGCAAATTCAATAATAGCCTCCCACTATTTTCTTCAAGTCTCTAACCCTCTTGTGGAGAACTCGGGAAATCGCATTTCCTAGTGGGCTAGGATCCCGTTAAATAACACACAACCTTGACTTTGGCCAATAAAAGCTGTATGCTATTTAACTTAGGTAGATCTCTATGATCAATTGGATCTCATCCAATTCCTAGATCCGGTTAGGTGGACATCCAAGTCCCAAACATATGTATAATGTCAATGTATCCATTACATTTTCCTAACCCTATCCTCCGAATCATCTAGGCCTTGGCTTTGGCCAAAAACAAACCTAATGATTCCAGTTAAGCGGGACCCATTGACGAGGAAAGTTTCGTAATCAATGTCATTGGACAAAAAGTGATCTTGACTTTGGCCAATAAAAATCACGATTTGGACAAGACACCGATATGCAACAAAACTCTCATGATTCAAGTACATCCTTGATTGACAAAGGTCTTGACTTTGGCCAAACAAACCAATGCCAACTTCGGATCTTGAACAAGAATCATTCAATGGAAGGAAAATCGCTTAATATTGTTTGAGGGATTTTTCGCGTAATTGGCAACCAATTAATTTATCTTTGTTAGGTCTCATCATCATACACCCTTAAGCATGCTTCTAAAACATCATAAAGCGCGTAAAGTAAAGTAATAGCGATATACGGATGGATATGAACAACAACTTGTTCCTAGAACAAATCACTCCCTTTCCTCTCCCCGCTAGCACTATTCTACTCTTACCCAATTACATAATACAATAAGAGAAACCTCATTTACATTGAGGGGAATTAGGTGAGAAGAGAATACAAAGAGATAAAGAGATAAGGCTGGACACGCAGGTCCAATTTATAAATTCTAAATTTACAATAATTTCTAAAATTACCCTTCCCTTCTAATATCCATCCGATATACACTATTCATACATCACATCCACATTCATTCATTCAAGGCATGTTATACAACCAATCAAATCCAATTAATTAGTCTTTAATTAGGTGACAATACAATGTTCAAACAATTGTTTGCATTTGCGCGAGTCCAACTCAATTTGAGAATAAATACTTATAGTATGAATTCACGAATTATATCGAACTACTCGTTAAATCCAATTTAAGTCGTATTCAATACTAATCCTATTATTTAATTCTAAATTAAATATTTACACTTTTATTGTGCTTTTATAACTTAGATTCCAAATCTAATACAATCGGGTCTCAAAGCCCAACTAACATCTAATGTCCGTTTAATTAAAGTCCGATGGGCTTTCAATTGATTTCTTTAGGCTTGGGTTTTGGTCAATGTATGGGTCAAACCCAATTACCAAGCCCAATAAGGAATCACCCTCATATGCCATAAAATCAATATCAAGCCCATAAGGCCCAATTAAACATAAAAGCCCATTTATTATATTTGGGCTTAAATGGTGTGATTTAGGCCCATTTTGGATCCAATCCAAATGGTCCAAATCTACTTGGCCCAACCAAGCCCATTTTGTCCAAATATAATAGTTTTAGGCCCAATTCAAAATTAAGCCCAACTAACCAAATTTTAAAATTCCAAATTTTATAACTTAATTAATTAAAGTGTATTATCATGATTAATTCTTTAAATCAATATTCCCAAAATATCAAATTAATCCATTAATCATATTTTTATCTTAAATATATGTCCAACATTATTTAATCAAAAAATCAAGTCCCTAATCCTCCATCAAGCATTCGGCCAAGGTGATTAAAATGGTTCCGATTTCGTTTTCAATCCAATCGAGTTACAAATCATCATTCCATATTGTTTCAAGTCATCTAATGTCTTAAAATTAAAAAATCATCTAGTCCATATGCTTGCATGTATTCGGCCAAGCCTCATTTGGGTTGGAAAAATTAATCCAATTTATTTTCCATGAAATTGATGATGTATAATCTAAATAACATACATCTAAGCATATTTAATCAAGCAAACTCATCAAATCATGCTTCATACAATTTTCCCCAAATAACATCCTAATATATTTGCATGCTCTTTAAGCTCAATGATACCATTGTTGGTTTCTATTACCAAGCCCCAAGATCAACAAGAACAAGCAAAATATATAAATACATGAATGAATTAATTGAAGTATGGCGGAATCATACTCACAAAAATCGGAATGCGGATGCGTTGATGAAATGAAAACTTCTCCTTTGTGCAGTGATGAATTCGGCCAAGGTGGAAAGTGCAGCTCCAAGCTTTGTTTGATCCTCCCAAGCTCAAGGATTAGTTTCCCATATCACCTATGTATGATCCCTTGAAGGTGCTAGCCTTTGTTGTGATTTTGAATGCACAACTTCTTCAAATCTTGCCACAAAAATGAAGAAATGGAGAGCCCAAAACTGCATGTAGTTTCGGCAATGTGAGAGAGAGGAGAGTTCAATGATTTTTGTTACAAAAAATCAATTTATATTTATGCCATAATATTTATTAAATTAATAATAAACTTATGACACAAATCATGCAATGGCTTAGAGTGTCAAACACTCAATTTCCATGCAAAACCATTGAGTGCATTGTACACTATCTCCATGCAATGCATTAGAGTTAAATAATGCATAATATGACATGTGTCATGTGGGCCCCACACGTTTCCAAATGAAAGTGGGCCCACGTGCACTCACGCGTTCGGGTTCGATATTTCCGAAATACCGAACTTACGTCGCGACGTTAATTAAATCGAATTTAAATAAATAATTGCGCCTAGCGAAATTATTATTTACGTCGCTAACGAATTAATTCTAAATTAACTCGTTTGCCCGAATTAAAATCTAATTTTAATTTCGCGTCGAAATCGAATTTCGATTATATATCGAATATAATAATTTTACGATTAATTCCAAATTAATCGTTCTCTCTCTATGTATAGTACTTTATCCAAGATAAAGTCTCTCCGTAATTAATCCAAGATTAATCGAGTTTGAATCATACGTCATTGGTGAATCTTCGGGAAGCGACCCAAGAGATCTCCGGATATGTTGGCAGTAAGTAAATACGGTCGTCGGATTATCCGAACACGTACGTACCTCGTACTACGTTTTTACCGATTCACAAGACAAGGTTGGCTTCTAGCAAAGCGCCATGCCTACCCAATTCTCCAGAAATATTCTTATAGGAATATAAGATCTATATCAAGCGTAGTATACCGTAGTATTGCGTATATCGAACCAGTATCGGATGATCACATGTTAGGCCTGGGGCTGGAAATGTGTCTGCCCCGTACGAAACATATATCGGACATCAAGCAACTAGTCTCTTTAAATCGGACAATCCTGACCTGGTCATATTGTCCCGATGGTTGCAACCTTTTATAGAGTACTAGTTCTGTGTCCTGCGTGATCATCACCTCCATATGTCTGAAGTGATACTTCCATCTCGACATCACATCCAGTACACTACGATTCTCGATAAACCCAGAAGAGGTGTACACAGAACCGGTTAAGGTCCCCAACCACCAAAACCAAAGTTTACCGATTGTCGCAAGTACTAGCGATGTAAGTCTCAGGTTAAGACCATATACACCTACCCTGATGCGGCCTCCCATAGACACGCAGACATACTACCAATGGGATTCCGCGGGGTCTATCCAGAGCGAAGCTATTTTCCGTACCATCGGTAAAACACAACCTCCTATCGCACTTGCATAAGTATCCAATACTTAAATATATGAGAACTATGCCGTTGTGCCCTCACAACGTGCACAAGCACAATACTAGTCTATTCCGCATTATCGATGTCCGATCTCGATAATACTCCGACTAGGGATATTTAATGATTAAACCTTTATGGATTGATACTGTCTCATATCATCTCAATCCGGTATTAATCATATGGACTTTCGCCATTTATATATCAAAGTAAATAATATTACAAAACGGCAAAAGGCAATTTCATTATCACATAGTTAATTTTGTACAATAATACAATATCATTTACAAACAGTGACGCTATGGGACATAATGTCTAACAATATATAGGTGTACGATGTCTAACCCAATTGGTTAAGAATGGTCTGATGAGAATCTATCGTACAACTTTATCTAACTTGTGAATCTTATATTCCGGGTAAAATGACCAAAGCCCCATTCACCGGTGTTGGACATCAGGCCAATGACCTATTAGAACTCAGACATAGTGATGTATGTGGTCCTATAAGTCATATTGCTCATTGTGGCTATTCATACTTCGTGACCTTTACTGATGATATGTCATGGTATGGTTATGTTTATCTGATGAAATATAAATCGAAAAACCTTTGAAAGGTTCAAGATACTCGGAAATGATGTTGAAAAATAGACGTGTAAATTCATCTAATGCCTTCGATCGGATCGAGGTGGTGAATATATGAGTAGCGAGTCATAGATTATCTTAAAGATAATAAGATTCTCACTCAATATATTCCTCCGGGTACTCCATATCACAATGGAGTATCTGAAAAAATAAATCAGACTTTATAAGATATGGTCTGTTTTATGTTGCGTTTTACATATCTGCCTTACTTTTTATGGGGCTATGCTTTTCTAACTATTGCACATATATTGAATATGATTCCCTCTAAAATTGTTCCTACTACTCCATATGAGATATGTGTTGGTAGGAAACCAAACCTTAACTATGTTAGAGTTTGGGGTTGTCATGCGTATGTAAAACTGACGAAGCAAGATAAACTGTGCCTCGATGGCAAGAGATTAGGTTTTTTGGATATCCTTCGAATTCCAAAGTACATTAGTTCAATGATCTTGAACATCAAAATGTGTCCGTAGCTCGATTCACCAGATTTCTTAAGGAAGAATTCTTGGCGAAATGTGGTAATCACAGAAGGGTTGAGCTTGATGAAGTTCAACCTGTAGAGGACAGACAGATAGAGGAACCAGAATTTCAAGTTTGTCCAGAACCTTCTACATCTTCTCTCTCAGGGTCTACTTGGATATCGAGACCTTATGACACTGTATTTGATATAAGACAATAGTATCGATGTACTCCTTACAGATGAGACTAATCCATGTACCTATAGAAAAAGAAATGTTAGACATTGACTCCTTTAACTGGGAGAAAGCTATGAAATTTAAATTAGACTCCATGTATGAGAATCAAGTTTGGAACTTGGTTCCGCTTTTTGAGGGAATTGTTCCCGTTGGTTGTAAATGGGTTTACAAAATGAAGGAGGGATTGATGGGAAAGTTGAAATCTTTAAGGCCCGACTGGTTGCTAAATGTTATACTTATAGGCCAGGTGTAGAGTATGATGAAACCTTTCATCAGTAGCGATGTTAAAGTTTATTAGGATTTTATTGGCTATCTTTGCTTACCCTGATTAAGATATTTGGCAAATGGATGTCAAAATTATTTTTTTAATGGGTGATGAGCGGAAAATTTATCACATTTTACTGTATAGATATCGCGACGTAGGGTACCTAGGCGTCGTGACGCGCGGCGCTCCACAGACACATGTCAGGATCTCATCAGAACGCGTTTCCATGTCAACGCGTCGCGACGCAGACTACCCTACGCGTCGCAACACCGGTCCAGAATTTTTGCCTATAAATTAGATTCGATTTCATTTAGAATTTGCATATTTTCCTTTAGGTTCTATATAAGGATCTAAGGACTGTATCTTGTTTGTTTACATTTTTATATTTTTAATTATGTATTTTTATTTTCAGTAATAGTAGTAGTTTATTTTTTTTACTTTTGTTTTATGTTTAGTAGTTAAATTTGTGCTGGGGGAAGGGTGAAACTTTTATTATTATAGTTTAGATTAATCTCCCTTAATTATAATATATAAATTATCTTAAAATCTGACTAAATTGGATACTATATTTATGGTGGTTGGAATTAATTCAAACTCTGACTTAATCAGGATACCGCCTATATGGACGGTTGGTAATATCATGCTAAATTTATATATTATAATAATGGAGATTTCTAAATTAGAAATGGTAAAAGTGGACCCTCGAACCGTATCATTTTATTTTTATTTTTCAGGAAGTGGTGAAACACAATATTTCCATGCTTAATAATTGATTTAATTATATTGTGTTTAATACTTCAGTTTGTTTATTGGATCTTAAGCTTAATGCTTCTTGTTGCCTGATCACCAAATTGATGTGGTAAACTTAAAATGAACTTGGAAAATGGATTTTAGGTTTCAGCCTTAGATTCAATTGCTCACGATCTCCCTTTAGGATAGATAACCCTTAATAGATTTTTTTCCAAGACAGACAAATACCTGTCGGGCGGGGGTAGCCACAATTGGAACTTGAACTTAATGAATGCAAGTAACTTGGTTAACAAAGACATATGATTAATTGAGTTATTTGGGTGCTTGCATCTGACCATTGACAGAGGCTTTTGCATATTTTCGTGTTTCAAGCTAACAAACTGATTTATTACACATCTATAAGAAAATCAATTCATCTTTAGAATAATATTGTGCGGATTCACAACCCTAGATGTTTGTGTCTTTTGTTTATTTTCCTTACTATTTTCTTTTGTGTTTTTATTTATTTATTTATTTAGCAAATCCACATCCAACCAACCAATCAAGCAATCATTCCCTTCTCCCTTTAATTAGATACTTGTAAATATATAGAATCAATAATTAATAACAACAGTAAAAATTAAGTCCTCATGG
This sequence comes from Zanthoxylum bungeanum, assembly GCA_019454045.1. Taxonomy (NCBI): domain Eukaryota; kingdom Viridiplantae; phylum Streptophyta; class Magnoliopsida; order Sapindales; family Rutaceae; genus Zanthoxylum; species Zanthoxylum bungeanum. The sequence goes on along the minus strand of SKCR01046855.1, from coordinate 33,159 downwards.
GATCGATATTTTTATACTACTTGACCGAACGTGCGCTTGCGTTATGTGTGTGATTTCACCGATCAAGTTTTTGGTGCCATTGCCGGGGACTTATGTTTCTTGTGTTATTAATTTTGAAGCTATCTAATTTACTTGTATCTAATATTCTTTTATTTTTATATGTAATTTTTATTTATTTCTTTTATTTTTCAGGTGGTTGAAAATGGATCTTCATTGGGTGATAAAAAAATACGAGCTTTACAAGGTAAAGATTCACCCCAAATCAGGGAGAAACATTCCAGTTTTCTGAAGCCTGTTGTCCAGCCCAACAACTATCCATGGATGTCAGAACCAATCAATAAATTATTTTTTCAACAGAACGCAATTGGGAGATGTGAGAAATATGATGGTAACCACCCGAGCATAAACCACTACTACAATTCACAGTGGCAGAACTATCAAAAACCTTCATATAATGAACCGAAATATTTCACTGAACCATATTTTCCATCTTATCCACCATCAACTTACAATCTTCAAGGACTAGAACCATTAGTGGGAAGACATTTGATAAATAGGTTCGAGAAACGGGAAGCTGAATAGTATGCAATATTTCTGGATCACATAAAAACCTTACAGAGGCTGACAAATGAATTGAGACAAATAATCAACAACCAGAACTACATACCTCACAGAACAAATTCAAATAACACTGACAAAGCCTTCGAGTACCAAGCATTTCACAATGACACCTTAACAGAGGAATATGATGAGCAGTATCACGAGCCAGAGGCATCAATTCAGGAGCCCGAACCAGTAAAATCTCAATTTTATTTTTATTATTCATCGGACTCTGATGAGGAACTAGAAGCAGAGCTGTTTGTACCAACTACACCAACAATTGAGGATGAAACTCTGCATCCTCAAAATGAAGATCTTGGAGTATCCATTGCACTTATGTTTGAAGAAGAGCTACTTGAGCCGTGAATACCAACCATAGAGGATAAAAGCCTATAATCGAACACATCTTTACATCCTTAGGTTGACACATATGGAGCATGCATTTCAAAGATGACAGATGAAGAGATGAACAAAGAAATCCTGAAATACATATGTGATGAAAAGGTGGAGAAAAAGGCAAAACGAATGGAGGAGCAAATGTCTGACCATATTGAAAATCTCATGCATTCAGGAGAAACATCACTGTTTTGGGGAGTACAAATCAAAGATATCGCCTAGAAGCTTGACAGAATGGCACACCCATTCAATTCAAGCACCATACGAGACCTTCTGATTTTCTTTCTTTTCTTTCAGGGACCACTGGAGCGACAAAGTTAAAAAAGGTGGCACAAGCACTGAATGAGACAAAATTCCTTTTGCCACTTTACCATTGGAAGAGACCCTTCAAAATCAACGCACATGGGATCGTCTTTAATCGGACATCCAAAACCATGTTGAAGCCTCCTTGACAGATGGACTTCAAACACGTCTGGCCGAAGACAAAAAATTTAGCGCTAGCAGGGAGGCAACCCATGTAAAATTTTTATTTTATTGTTTGTATTTTGTGTACACATATTGTAGAATTTTTTTAATTTTGTGTGTTAGTTTTGCAGGGAAAAGCAAAGATGGAGCACTTAAAGCAGAGCAATCCAGTAAAATTGGGATATCAGATAATAAAATTTGACAAAATCACGAGGATAAAAATTCAATCTAGTAGTGACGGTAGAGTAAGAAGTCATCTCTTGATATGCGTCTAAATGGATTTATTCGTCTAAAAGACTCGATTTTGTAGAAAACAACTTACGTCGCGACACAACCTAGCCATGTCGCGACGCAAAAGAGGCAATGAGTGACACTTTGTTAAGCCTTTGGCGTCACGACTCAAAACCTATCGCATCAAGACGCGCCATTCAAACCGTATATACCCAGAATTTAGGGCTAAGCGTCGCGACGTAAACCCTTTCTGAGTCGCGACACGCACACAATATCATGCCTAAAAACCAGCAGCCACGATCCATTCTTCACATTTCTTCTTTCATTCTCTCAATTTTCTCTCACAAATTCCCTCATTTTTCCTCACTTTCTTCATATTTTCTCTCAAATCAAACACATCAAATACTCTCATAACCCAAATCTCACCAAAACATATACACCAAAACAAACCCAACCTTCAATTTCATGGATTTGGACTCAAACTCCCTCCATTTGGTATATAAGCTCGGTTTTGGGGATTCAAGGTCGTGATTCGGGTAATTTCGTTCATTTTTAATTCATTTTTCTGTATTTTGTTTTCGTTTTGTTTGTTAAAATTTTGTGTTTGTTATTTGTTAAAAATTTATAATTTTTATTTGTTGCTTTGGTGATGGAATCGTAGTTTTAGGGGCGAAGGCTGTTTTTGTAATTTGAGAATTTGTGAAGTGTTAGCTTATGTTGATTTTGGCATATCAAAAAATTACGGGAAACTCTGCCCATTTTTTTTTTGAAATCTCAATGGCACCCAAACGAGCCCGTAGCAAAGCGGACTCTAAACCATCTTCTAACAATGAAAAATTCATGTCTGCGGCTGCAGAGAAACGATACGAAAAGAGTGTGGGACAAAAAGTCCCTATCATCGAGAGGGGTTTTAAAATTAATTGATGAGTGGCAATTATATCACTATTTCCCACTCATTCAACCTAATATTTTATATAGTTTCTTGAGTTTTGTGAATATTTTGATGTTTTTTGTGTTATTTTGTAGATAAATAAAGTTTGAGGACATTCTGGAGGTGATTTGGGACCAAAATAGTGAAAATTGGAAAAAATGGCATTTTCGTAATTCTGTGCGTCGCGACGCGCAAGCCTTTGGCGTCGCGACGCATAACATGCGATGAACAGTGCTAACGTGCGCCAGGTCCACAAGTCAGAATCTGAGAAAGTTTGACTTTGCTAACGTGCGCCCTGCCACGTGTCACCATCACACCGATCTGCTAACGTGCGCCGTGCCACATGTCATCATCATACCGATGCCGACAGTCGCCATCGCCACGTGTCACCACGTGTCACTCCACCTGTCCGCCACGTCCTCATCCACAACACCAGTTGACCGAGTCAAAATGCCATGTCATCGCCACATCATCATCAACCAATCACAGCGTGCCACGTGTCAACATTCTATGGTGCCGACAGTCACAATCGCCACGTCAGCTCAATTATTAACTCACTTATCCGCAATTGACAAGTGGCGATTAGAATCCGAAATCAGCCAATCACGAGCCGCCACGTGTCACAATAATTGAGCACCCAACCACCTTGCCACGTGTCACCTTATCACCTTATCCAGAATCTGAAGCGATGAACCAGTAGCTGCCACGTCGACAATGTCCCGCGTTGCGATGCCGACCCCTCGGCATTCAAATCATGCCTTCCTTGAGTTTTGTAAGGACTTAAGGATTGCATCTTGTGTGTTTAAGTTTTTGTAATTTAAATTAAGCATTTTTACTTTTAGTATTTTCAATTATGCACTTTTACTTTTTGTAATAAAATTTTCTTTTTCTTTTTCTTTTTCTTTTTTTTATGTTCAGTAGTTAATATACTACTGGGGTAAAGGTGAAGCATTTTTACTTTTATAATTTAGATTAATCTCCCTTAATTATAATATATAAATTATTTAAAACCTGACTTAATAAGGATACCGCTATATTGGTCGGTTGGAAATTATTTTTAAACTGGTTTAACCTGACTTAATCAGGATACTGCCTTTATGGCTAGTTGGTAAATATCACACAGATTTATATATTATAATAAGGGAGATTTCTAAATTAAAAATAGTAAATGTAGATTAATCTCACTTTAATTATAATATGGAAATTGTAATATGAATTAAAAGTTGATTCTGTTTTAATGGTTGTTTTTAATTATGTAACATAATGTAACACCGCCGATATGGCTGGTCTTTAGGTGACAGATAATTACCACCTATATGGCTGGTTTATGGATAAATAATAACACCGCTTTTATGGCTGGTTCAACTTAATTGGATAATAATGGCAATTTCCATATTATAATAATTTGAGATTTCTAAAAGTGGATCCTCTAACCCCCAACATTTTATTTTATTCTAGGGAAGTGATGAAACACAATATTCACACTTAATAATTGATTTTCTTTTTAAGGGTAATTCTTTAGTTTGTTTATTGAGTCTTAAGCTTAATGATTCTTGTTGTCTGATCACTAATAAGATTGATGTGGTAAACTTAAAATGAACTAGACATATGGATTTTAGGTTTCAGCCTTAGATTCAATAGCCCACGATCTTCCTTGAGGATAGATAACCCTTTAATAGATTTCCTTACAAGATAGACATATACCTGTCAGGCGGGGGTAGCCATAATTGGAACTTAATTTTAATGAATCCAGGTAATTTGGTTGACATAGACATATGGTTCAATTGGGTTATACTGGGTATTTGCGTCTGACCATCGACAGAGGCTTTTGCATATTTTCGTGTTCCAGGTTAGCAAACTGATTTATTACACATAGATAAGAGAATCAATTCATCTTTATATTATATTGTGAGGAGTCACGATCCTAGATCTTTGAGTATTTTGTTATTTTCCTTAGTATTTTCTTTTGTTTCTTTAAGTATTTTATTTATCAAATCCACATTCAACCAACAAGAGCAATCATTCTCTTCTCCCTATAATTAGATACCTGTAAATAAATAGTATCAATAATTAATAACAACAGTAGGAATCAAGTCATCGTGGGATCGATATTTTTATACTACTTGAACGATACGTGCGCTTGCGTTATAACGTGTGTGTTTACGCCAGTCAAGTTTTTGGCGCCGTTGCCGGGGACTTATTTTTCTTGAGTTATTAATTTTGAAGCTATTTAATTTACTTGTATCTAATTTTATTTATTTTTAATTTTTATTTCTTTCTTTTGTTTTCAGGCGGTTGAAAAAATGGAACATTATTGGGAGATTGAGAGATCACGAGCTTTAGTAGAAAATATACCCCAAATCTGGGAGCAACAGTCCGTTTTTCTGAGCCCTGTTGTCCAGCCTAACAACTATCACTGGATGTCAGAATCAAGCAATACTACATTTGCTCAACAGAACGAAATGGGGAGACGTGTAATATGTGATGGTAACCACCCAAGCGATCAATGTATATACCTTTCAGAGTGGCATAATTATTGGAATCATTCAAGGTACGAAGAACCATTATACTTTCCATCTTATCCACCATCCATCTACGATCTTCATCAAGAACCAGAACCATCAGAGGAAGATTAGTTGATTCACATGCTCAAAGATTAGTTCGAGGAATAGGAAGCTCAATTTGATGCACAAATCAGAGTCAAGCGGCGTCTATACAGATGATGACAGATCAAGTTAGACAATTAACAGATAACCTGAATCACATATCTCACGGAGCAAATTCAAATAATACTGAATAAGCCTTCTATTATCCTGAGATTCATCATGACATCATAACAGAGGACGAGGCTGAACAATATCAAGAATCAGAGGTATCAGTTCATGAGCCTAAACCAACAAAGTCTCAATTTGTTGTAATTTCTATTTTTATATTTTGTGTATACATGTTGTAGAGTTTTTAATTTTGTGTGTTATTTTTTTAGGGAAAAACACAAACGGAGCATTTTAAGACAGAAGGAATGGCGTTTGGCAAAGATAAGAGATAATTCATTAGCGATGGTTGGGTAAGGAATGGATTCTTGAGACGCATCCTAATGAATTTATACTAAGCGAATGGCGTATTGCGTACACAATTCTGTTACCTTAATTATTGCTTGGATTTGCTTTTTGTTGTAATTATCTTTATTTTCATAGATATGATCCAAACTTTTTGACCTTTCACGATTTCTTTTGTTGTTTAGCTAACAATCGTCCTTTGGAAGATACTAGTGCTATTATTACTCACCCTTTTCAGGTTCTATAAATTCAGCCTGTCATTGCACTTTTGAAGACATCCAGAGTAAAGCATGGAAGCCACTTCAAGAAGAGGAGTTGAAAACATCTGTGTGTTTTGTGATACTAGTGTTGGTACTAAGCCACAATACGTAGAAGTAGCACATGAATTTGGTCGAGTCTTAGCTGCAAGGAATATGCACTTAGTATATGGCGGAGGCAATCTTGGACTAATGGGGATCGTTTCAAAGGCCGTACAGGAAGAAGGCAGTCGCGTTTTGGGAATCATCCCAAAACCCTTGGCAGATGCAAATCTTATTGGACCATCAAACGGAGAGGAACTGATCGTACCAGGTATGTCTGAACGATTGGTAGAAATGATTAACCGTGCTGATGCTTTTATTGCTTTGCCATGTGGCTTGGGCACATTGGAGGAAATTTTTATAGTGATATCTTGGGCGAACTTGAACATACACCAGAAACCAATTGGGCTGTTTAACGTTGATGTATTTTTTGATTTTCTTTGTGTGTTTCTTGATGATGCTCGGAGAAATGGGTTCGTGTCAAAACCTTTAAAAGAACTCCTCTTCACTGCCAGAACTGCTCCGGATCTAATTGACCAAATCATAGCCTATGAACCACAAATTGACCCTATCCTTTCAAAGATAAATTGGTCAGAAGACGATCGTGGTAAGAGGTGTCGGATTAATCTGGATCTTAACCTTTAACTTTTCGTGTAGAATTTCAGCTAACCAAGTACTATCTTCTAAACTCTTCTTCTACTGTTTAAGACATTGGGGACAATGTCTCATTTAGGTTTGTAGGAGGGAATTAGTTGATCAGTATCTTGTTTTTAGTTGTGTGTTGTTTTTATTTTTAGTCCAAAATTTTTCAAAAAATACAAAACAAATTGAAATTTTTTCAAAAATTACAAAAATATTTTACGATTTGTGTTTTTTTTTTGACTAAAAAGGTGAAATTGGTGAGAGATAGTTGTGTAAGGAGTTCCCACTCCTGATACGTATTTCAACCCATTTTCGGAATAAGTTAATTTTTGTTTATTTCCTTTTGAATTATTTAATTTGTGAATTCTCCATAAAACGAACTAAAATGGATTTTCATATGCTCAGTTGGTAGGTATTATCAACATGTATTGTAACATATGGACATGAGCTATAATTGAAAAGTTTGTAATATTCAGTGCTCTAGTTTAATTGGAGGAAGCATCTCAAAAAGCAATGGAGTAAAAAAAACAAAAACGTCTGTGATCCGAGTTATTAAGTCTGTAAAGGTGTTTTAACACCTAGTGCCCTAAAGCCAACTGGTTTGGGAGTCTATAACATCCCGCCTAGGCCAGGATGCTACCGGCAGGAGACATGAAATTTCGGCATAATATATGCAGACATCATGCAACCGAGCTTATAGCCAGCACCCTGAGACAACATGCTCAATCGAACTCAATAAATATGCAACATCAACTTGGCCTCAGGCCTGATCCCAATGAACAAAAGTAAATCACTTGGCCTCCGGTAAGAACTCAAAATAAACTACACTATTACATAACTTTTACATAAGAGATACAAATACAAATACAAGGGCCGTGAGGACCCATAACTCGACCCATGACTCAAAGACACTCTTGACTGCAAGTGGGGCGATCCACTGTCTTCAAAGTCTTTATTGAAATCCTTCTGACTCAGTTGACTGTTACTGACCTGCAAAACTACAAACTGTTGTGGTGTGAGTCATAAGACTCAGTAAGTAATCATGCAAATGCTTATAAAGTTTGAATTAAATGTCTATTTTTTATTTATTTCACAAACCTGTCACTTGTTACTGTACCTTAAACTGATCACCACCTGCTAACTTATGTTGCTATCTACACTATTAAGCATCTATAATACATATATATATATTAAATTCCTATGTCAATTCAACATATGAAGCTCCATCATGCTATTGATGCACTACACTGAATTCTGCTTACTTTCTATACTCGTTACTAATCTGGTTCAGGTATTTATTATAACTTTCTTTCTTTCACTATATTGAAATATCATCAAATCGGGCAATTAAAATCTTATTTCTGTAAACTATCTAATCTACTATCACTATCCATAATTACATGCATATGTTACCATTTCATCATGATCTAGCATCCTTACAGTATGTTCTTTCTGAGTAAGTAAGCAACTCATACAATCATCCTTGATACACATATATTAAAATAAGATCATGCTACTATGCACTCGTACCTTACAAATGCTAACTCTATATAAATATGATATGCATAAAGTTAACCATATAATCATAAATATGAAATCATATAATCATGCATTAATAGCATCTATATGCATCTCAAATGTTAACCAGAATGTATGATTTATATGCATAACTTATAAACTACTGCGTACTTTAATTATGGCATACTTGTAGAAAATGCTTTCTGAAAACTTTTTCGGAAAACTCTTTTCTGAAAACCATTCTCTAAAGCTTCCTTTAAAGTCCGTCTTTTTAAATTTTGTTTCCTGAAAACTATTCTCTAAAAACTCTTTCTGAAAACTTTATTTTATTCTTCATTCTGGAAAAGCTCTTTCTGAAAATTGTATCCAAGGATTGAGAACTGCAGTTGAAAACTGGGATTTTATCTAAAAACTGAAAACTATATCTGAAAACTTTCTCTGATTACTTCATCTCTGAAAACCATTTTCTAAAATATGACTTTTGAAAACTATATACTGATGATTTGAAAACTGTGTACTAAAAATCTTAAAACTGAAAACTGCTCTACGTCCAATACCATAACTCAACTGGACGTCTCTCTGCACCCAGGACCATAACTCAACTGGGTGTACTCGATGCCCAGGACCATAACTCAACTGTAGCATCTTTGAGGCTGGTGGTGCCCTACATCCAGGATAACAACTCAACTGGCAACGTAGAGCTCTACACCCAGGACAACAACTCAACTGGCAGTGTAGCCACCACTAGGGACCAGGTACACGATCCTAAGCCGCCATCCTAGCCCTACATGTGCACATGTTCTCTGAATCCGTCAATTCCAATTGTATCTCAAGTTACATACTGGGGTGAGTTTTTACCTCATGCCTCGAAAAACATAAAACTGAGGATAAGCTTTTAAAAACTTAAATCATATCTCAAACTGTAAGGAGCATCTCTATCAAAACATTTAAAAATAATTCTTTGTATTACTTTGAAACTTGAAAACATTCTTAGCTTAACTTAACTTCTGAAAACCATAACATATAAGTATGCATATGCATTTCTTATACTATCATACATGTACCTACATTAAATCATGTATATCTATAACACTCTGAGATTATTCATATACATGCATTTCTCTAAGCATACACAAAACTTATCTTTACATTCCATACACTTATCTAACATGCTTAAACTCATTACATACATGCTACCAAAATTGTATCAATCCACATTGACATATTTAATTCATTCTCAAAACCAATACACACACACACATGCTTACTATATACCAGCTTACTTATTACTTCATGCAACTTACCTTATGTTCTATCAGCATAAGATATCATCAGTATGCTTTGCTCACACCTAAACATACTTAAATTAACATACATTAAAATACTTGTAACCAATATACTTACATACTAAATATATGCTTATGTTTATCTGTGTATGTACTTGTGTTCTTGATTTTGTATCCTTCTATATGCATCAGTACATATATTTTCGTTTCTTTACAATTTACCGTTCTTTAAACTTTAATCTCATTCTCTATGGTGTAGTATCTACAACCCCCAAACCCAAGTCTCATTTAATTATAATCATAAACATGACCTCATTCATATGCTCTATCTCTCTATATATATAATGGCTTATACCTACATATGTATCTCTTTACTTCTATATGCTCATGCTTATCTTTTGCTCATACATCTGCTTATAATTGCTTGTTCTTATCTACATGTGTATATAAATACACCTGTTTTTTTCTTCTACGTTCATCTTTATATATATACAGGTTCCATGCATATAACTATATACAACTTTATTATATTACTAATTTCGAGCGACGTTAAATTTCTAAAGTATTCGAAGCATGAGTTACTTACCTGGCTTCGCAAACACTCCGACTCTGGACCAGATCTGTCAAAACAAATCATAAAACGCAATCAGAACCGCTATTTGCGGAACTTTCTACTCATCTATAATAAACTTCTTGACTTTTCCCGAAACATATGAATCCTCCCTGATTCTACCGTTCAAGCTTAATTACTCTAATATATGCTCATATATTGTCCTAAACTAACTAGATGGTTCAGATTCGTATTTGTCACGTTTGCGGCAAGACTTGCAGAAAAGTTTCCGCAAACGCTACGGAAGGGTCTCGAACCCTCCGAACTTATCCATAATTACATAATTACCCTCGTAATATCATTTTATATCTTAACCATGGTCACGGTCGTCTACGCTCATTCGCGCGAGAAACTCTGTTTTACCGGAAACTCGCTAATTCTACCGGATCGATCTAATCTATTCTGTTTCTCCCCAGATTCTACCACATTTACCATTTTAACATATTAAATCACATCCGATTCACATCATGGAAATTCGCTAAACTACGGAATTACTAGAAGCATCCGAATATAAAACTGTAAACTTTAAAATAACAAATTCTAAACGGAGAGTCGTACCGAAATTCCGAGGCCATATTCGGACTCCCATCGGCCATACGAACGCGCTGGTGTCGTCGGAATTCCGATCGGATTTACTGTTCATCTGGGTCTATTATTCACGCGCGGCTTCTTTCCTCATTTCACGTGCAACCGGCCGCTTTTAGGCGAAATCGATTCTGCATACTCGTAGTACTCTCTGAGGGCTTCGATTTGGTAGGTGGCTCGGGTCGTGAAGACGACCCACGCCGCACCCTTCTTCCTCCATTTCCCTCCATTTCCGACATCCTCTGGACCATCGCCGGACACCGGCAGGTGCGCCGTGGCCGAACGACTCTCCTTGCGCAAGTGCGCCGGCGCAACCCATTTCCTCTTTCTCCCTCTCGCACGTCCCAGCCTTACTGTTTTATTTATTTTTTTTTTTTTTGATTCTTGTATTTGCTTAATAAATAATAAGAATAATACTAATAAAAATTAAATATCTTGTTCCTGAAATTACTAAAATGTCCCCACCTATAAGGGTAATTCAGGAAATCACTAATTTTGAAGCTTTTCTGGCGCGATTCTCGAAATGTGTTCAACACGAAAGTTGTTCGTCTCGGAAAAACGAGTCTGATGGTTTATTAACCAACTTGATCGGAGTTCGTTTTCTAATTTCGTGACCAAAACTGTAAACTTTACGCGTATATTAAATATCGCGTAACTGATTCCTTGAGTCGACGAGTCTTCTGATGCGACAACTATTCACTTTATATTATTCTGACCCATATGACATCGCTTGAATTCTTATTCTTCGTTATCATTCTATTCCGAGACTATAACGTCAATTTGGGAGTCTTCTAGAATAGTCCCGAAAATCTGGGATGTTACAGAGTCACTGGTCCAAAGCTCGATACGTGGATCAAGGATGTTGCAAAAATATATATATCTGAAGTCTGAGTAATTAAGTCCGTAGGGGTGTCTTTAACACCTGCTGCCCTAAAACCAAATGGTTTGGGAGCCACCGACCCAACACTTGCTACATAGATTGAAGATATTGTATATAAATAAAAAAAAATCACAAATCAAAGAAAAAATCAAAAAAATCAGAAAAATTATTCCATTATTACAAAAAGGTGTGAATTCCGATAAAAATTTAGGACAAAAATATTACTCTCCTATCAACTGCACTTATGACTGTTGTGGGCAAAAAAATGAGTTGTTTAATATTTTGTTGGCTGTGTATATGGAGAATGGTAAATATAATCGGAGAATTTACTTATTCAGTAATTTAGAAAAAGAAAACAACTAGTAACTTGGAGTAGAAGTTTCACCTGATTAGTCACTAACTTCTTTATTCTCTTTTCGCTTGTCTTTTTGCTTTTGTGTGCATTAGTTTCACTACCTTTTTACTTTTGTAAAATGTTTGTGGGTATCATTGATGTAAACCCTCACGAGACTACAACTCGTCCACTAGGGACACCTAGGGGTTTAAAGGCTTGTTGCATACGCTAAATGCAACAGTGATCCCTACGAAAGTGGCTTAGTTAAATTTTATTTTAAAGATGTTTATGTTATTATTCTATGTTTTGCTCGAGGACTAGCAAAATGTTAGGTTTGGGGGTGTGATTTGTGTTAATTATATCACTATTTCCCACTCATTTAACTTAATATTTTATACAGTTTCTTGAGTTTTGTGAATATTTTGATGTGTTTTATGTTGTTTTGTAGAGAAATAAAGTTTCAGGACATTCTGGGGGTGATTTGGGACCAAAACAGTGAAAATTGGAAAAAATGGCATTTCAGTAATTCTGCGAGTCGTGACGCGTAAGCCTTTGGCGTCGCGACGCCTAACGTGCACCGAACAATGCTAACGTGCGCCGGGTCCACAAGTCAGAATCTGATAAAAGTTTGACTTTGCTAACGTGCGCCGTGCCATGTGTCACCATCACAGCCGATCTGCTAATGTGCGACGTGCCACGTGTCATCATCCTACGGTGCCGACAGTCGCCATCGCCACGTGTCACTCCACTTGTCAGCCACGTCATCGTCCACATCACCGGTTGACCGAGTCAAAATGGCACATCATCGCCATATCATCATCAACCAATCACAGCGTGCCACGTGTCATCATTCTATGGTGCCGACAGTCACAATCGCCACGTCAGTGCAATTATTGACTCACTTATCCACAATTGACACGGGGCGATAAGAATCTGAAATCAGCCAATCACGAGCCGCCACGTGTCACAATAATTGAGCACCCAACCACCTTGCCACGTGTCACCTTATCACCTTATCCAGAATCTGAAGCGACGAACCAGTAGCTGCCACGTCGACAATGTCCCGCGTCGCGACGCGAGCTGGGAGTCTTGACTCCGACCCCCTACTGACTCCTATAAATTCAGCTCGACTTCAGAATTCAAATCATGCCTTCCTTGAGTTTTGTAAGGACTTTAAGGATTGCATCTTTTGTGTTTAAGTTTTTGTAATTTAAATTAAGCATTTTTACTTTTAATATTTTCAATTATGCACTTTTACTTTTTGTAATAAATTTTTTATTTTTTTTATTTTTTTTTCAGTAGTTAATTTACTGCTGGGGTAAAGGTGAAGCTTTTTACTTTTATAATTTAGTTAATCTCCATTAATTATAGTATATAAATTATTTAAAACCTGACTTAATAAAGATACCGCTATATTGGTCGGTTGGTAATTATTTTTAAACTGGTTTTAACCTGACTTAATCAGGGTACCGCCTTTAATTGCTGGTTGGTAAATATCACACAGATTTATATATTATAATAAGGGAGATTTCTAAATTAGAAATAGTAAAGGTAGATTAATCTCACTTTAATTATAATATGGAAATTGTAATATGAATTAAAAGTTGATTCCGTCTTAATGGCTGTTTTTAATTATGTAACATAATGTGACACCGCCTATATGGCTGGTCTTTAAGTGACAGATAATTACCGCCTATATGGCTGGTTTATGGATAAATAATAACACCGCCTTTATGGCTGGTTCAACTTAATTGGATAATAATGGCAATTTCCATATTATAATAATTTGAGATTTCTAAAAGTGGATCCTCTAACCCCCAGCATTTTATTTTATTCTAGAGAAGTGATGAAACACAATATTCACACTTAATAATTGATTTTCTTTTTAAAGGTAATTATTTAGTTTGTTTATTGAGTCTTAAGCTTAATGATTCTTGTTGTCTGATCACCAATAAGATTGACGTGGTAAACTTAAAATGAACTAGACATAGGGATTTTAGGTTTCAGCCTTAGATTCAATATCCCACGATCTTCCTTGAGGATAGATAACCCTTTAATAGATTTCCTTACAAGATAGACATATACATGTCGGGCGGGGGTAGCCATAATTGGAACTTAATTTTAATGAATCCAGGTAATTTGGTTGACATAGACATATGGTTCAATTGGGTTATACTGGGTATTTGCGTCAGACCATCGACATAGGCTTTTGCATTTTTCGTGTTCCAGGTTAGCAAACTGATTTATTATACATAGATAAGAGAATAAATTCATCTTTATATTAATATTGTGAGGAGTCACGACCCTAGATCTTTGAGTCTTTTGTTATTTTCCTTAGTATTTTCTTTTTTGTCTTTAAGTATTTTATTTATCAAATCCACATTCAACCAACAAGAGCAATCATTCGCTTCTCCCTATAATTAGATACCTGTAAATAAATAGTATCAATAATTAATAACAACAGTAGGAATTAAGTCCTCGTCGGATCGATATTTTTATACTACTTGAACAATACGTGCGCTTGCGTTATACGTGTGTGTTTATGTCGGTCATTAATCTGGGGCAATTCCCTCAAATTGACTCTATGATCGCCCAGAGGCACTGGCATAAGCTTTGCCAGCAGCCTACCACTGCCTGGATTCCCATGGTTAGAGAATTCTATGCTAATGCTTATGAGCATATAGAGTATCAGGTATTAGTGAGAGGCCAAATAGTGGCATTTGATCGGTCTATGATCAACAGATTTTATGGGTTACCAGACATAAAGGATGATGAATACACTGAAACCATTGAGTACCACTGCTTAGATATCATCACTAGAACACTATGCATCCCCAATGCTGTATGGGATATTAATAATAATAGGGAATATGTAAAAATACGTTCTAGGTATCTAAGACCTGATGCCCGAGTTTGGTTCCACTTTTTAAACCGCACCCTCTTACCTGGTACCCACATAACACATGTCACCAAAGAGCGGATGATTCTGCTTTATTCTTTAGTTGAGGGATATTCAATTGATATAGGTGGGCTGATTTCGAGCAATATTTTTCGGGCATCACACTCTGCATAGACTGGACTGCTATATTACAGTCTTATCACTAATCTCTGTGCAGCAGCTGGGCGATCATAGAGTCATAGCCCATTGATCCTAAAGAGGAATCCATATAGCCCACCACTGCACTTACTGCACGTATTGTCTATAAACTAAGAGCAGAGAGAATCCCCGTACAGCCTGGATCTTCTTCCTCTGCACATTGCTATTCCTCAATCGCAATCTCAACCTGCTAGGTGATTATCACGATCTCATTCTCTGACACATCGTGTAGCACGAATGGAATCTCGTATTGACTTCATCATTCAAGATAGCTTGGCCACGAGGCAGTTGCTTCAACAAATGGCTCGCCATCTCAACATGAACGATGAGCAGATTCCAGTATTTTCTAGATCAACCAGAGGACGGTAGTGACGACGATGAGGCTGAGGAATGATCTAACCCAGGTACCAGTGTTCCCTTATCTTTCTTTTATTTTGTAACGCATTGGGGACAATGCTCAGTTTAGGTTTGGGGGTATTATTGTTTATTTTTATTTTTCTCTGTTGTTATTTTTTCTTCCCTGCATGTCGTTTGTTTTTTACATTTTGTATGTTTGCGTGTTTTAATTTTTGCATGTTTTATTTTAAAAAAAAAAACAAAGAAAAAAAAAGAGTTTAATGATGAGATTGTTTGTCTTTGTAAAAAGTTTTAGGAAAAGATAAATGTTAATCTCACTTTTATCCTCTACTTTGAACCTAATATCTAGGTTACACTTATATAAACTTAAAAAATAGTTTTGTAGTAGTTAGATAATAAGGAATTGACAAAGTGACTAGTTGAAATAATCGGTGGTTGATGAATGACCGTTTGCCTGAATATCCTTTTTGTCTATATTTATTTATAATGTTCGGTATGATGATAAAAAAAAGTTGAATAAAAACTAACCAAGCTAGTACTTAGTAATCTGGCATCTTGCCTCAGTAAGCAGTGACTGTTCACGTCAAATGAGAAAGCTTGAGTTAGTTAATTAATAAAGTTTCTACTTAGTAACAGGGCGTCTTGTCTCAGTAAGCAGTGATTGTTCACGTCAAACGGTAGAACCTTTAAACATCTGAGATCTAAGTAATTAAGTCCATAGGGGTGTCTTAACACCTAGTGCCCTAGAGCCAACTGGCTTGGGAGTCACTGGCCCAAAGCTCGCTACATGGATTAAAGATGTTGCAAAAAAAAATCACATACCTCACTTTACGCAGACTGTAGTAGACAGAACAATTTTAAATACTCTTTGGTTTGACCCATTAGCTACTGAGAATTGAGACGAAATCACATTTTTGATAACTTAGAGTCGAAGTTGTTTTCGGAATTATTCACACACACACTTAGAGTCTGATTTAGATACTTTGTTCAAATGAAAGGATTTTAGTTGTAGTATGTATTTTGAAGGTTCCTTTAACTTTGATGATGGGCATTATCTGAGGACATTGTATATATAGTTTTTATTTTTGTTTATTTTATTTATTTATTTCTTTTGTCTTTATGTGTGATTGCATGTGTATGATTGACGTTTGTGGGTATCGTAGTTGTAAACCCTCACGAGACTGCAACTCGTCCAGTAGGGACACCTATGGGTTTAAAGGTGTGTTGCATACAATAAATGCAACAGTGATCCCTATGAAAGTGGCTTAGTTTAATTTAGTTCCTGTTGTTTATTTTATTTTCTATTTGTTTTGCTTGAGGAGTAGCAAAATGTTAGGTTTGTGGGTGTGATGAGCGGAAAATATATCACATTTTACCGCTCATTTGACCTAAAATTTTGTATTGTTTATCAGGTTTGATGAACATTTTGATGTCTTTTGTAGATTAATGAAGATTTAGGACTCAATGAAATTAGATCAGGGCTAAGACGACGAAAAACAGACAAAAATGGGAAAAAATGAAAATACACTGCTCACGCGTAGCGACGGGCATCTCTTTATGTCGCGACGCTCCTCTACTTTGAAGTCTGCTGACATTTACTTTATACGCGTCGCGACGTAGGGCACCTAGGTGTCGCGATGCGCGGTGCTCCGTAGACACGTGTCTGGATCTCATCAGAACGCGTTTACACATCAATACGTCACGACACAGACTACCCTGTGCGTCGCGACGCCGGTCCAGAATATTTGCCTATAAATTAGATTCTATTTCATTTATAATTTTCATATTTTCCTTTAGGTTATGTATAAAGATCTAAGGACTGTATCTTATTTGTTTACATTTTTATATTTTAATTATGTATTTTTATTTTCAGTAATAGTAGTAGTTTATTTTCTTACTTTTCTTTTATGTTTAGTAGTTAAATTTCTGTTGGGGGAAGGGTGAAAATTTTATAATTATAATTTAGATTAATCTCCCTTAATTATAATATATAAATTATCTTAAAACCTGACTAAATTAGATACCGCCTTTATGGTCTGTTGGAATTAATTCAAAATCTGACTTAATCAGGATACCGTCTATATGGCCGGTTGGTAATATCATCCTAAATTTATATATTATAATAAGGGAGATTTCTAAATTAGAAATGGTAAAAGTGGATCGCCTAACCCAATCATTTTATTTTTATTCTGGGGAAGTGATGAAACACAATTCCCATTCTTAATATTGATTTAATTATATTGTGTTTAATACTTTAGTTTGTTTATTCAATCTTAAGCTTGATGCTTCTTATTGCCTGATCACCAATAAGATTGATGTAGTAAATTTAAAATGAACTCTGAAAAAGGATTTTAGGTTTCAGCCTTAGATTCAATAGCTCACGATCTCTCTTAAGGATAGATAACTCTTAATAGATTTCTTCCGGATAGACATATACCTGTCAAGCGGGGGTACCCACAATTGGAACTTGAACTTAATAAATGCAAGTAACTTGGTTAACATAGACATATGATTAATTGGGTTATTTGGGTGTTTGCATCTGACCATCGACATAGGCTTTTGCATATTTTCGTGTTCCAGACTAAAAAACTTATTTATTACACATCTATAACAAAATCAATTCATCATTAGAATAATATTGTGCGGATTCACAACCCTAGATGTTTGTGTCTTTTGTTTATTTTCCTTAGTATTTTCTTTTGTGTTTTTTTTTTTATTTATTTAGCAAATCACACATTCAACCAACCAATCAAGCAATCATTCCCTTCTCCCTTTAATTAGATACTTGTAAATAAATAGAATTAATAATTAATAACAACAGTAAAAATTAAGTCCTCGTAGGATCGATATTTTATACTATCGATACGTGCGCTTGCGTTACGTGTGTGATTTCACCGATCAATGGGTTTCTTGTTGAAGAAATCTATTTGGAACAGCCATATTGATTTTATTTCCAGCCAAAATTCAGTCACGGTATGCAAGCTTAATAAGTCTATTTATGGACTTAAACAAGCATCACATAGTTGAAATCTTCATTTTGATGAGGTAATCAGATTGTCGATAATTTCTCAAAAATGAAGAGAAACCTTGTGTTTATAAGAAGGTCAATGGGAGTATGGTAGTGTTCTTGGTACTCTATGTTGATGATATCATAGACATTGGGAATGACCTTGGGATGATGCAGGGCGTTATAGCATATTTCTGTAAGAAATACTCAATGAAATACCTTGGAGATGCCTCATATATATTTGGTATAAAACTCTATAAAGATAGAAAAATGAGGTTGATTGGTGATGAACACTAAAAAGTGCACATTTATTATAAGAAAAATTAATCATTTTATATTAAGTGACGCAGTCGGGACTTTGCCTTCATTTAAGCTAAAGTATGGAGACAACATCGAAGCGAAGCAATATAGACTCTACCTTCCCCAAAAGTTTTTTGTCAACAACTGACAAAACAACTACATTATTGATGCCAAACATATATACGCATCCATAAAATAGGCAAAGGAAAAGAAAAAAAAAGGAATTCATCCATTCATTAATATAAAGGCTTAGTTACAAGCTATAAAAGGCTAAATACACAACGAACTGAGTATTGTGGAGACATGATCAATCATCTACAGTTGGGGCATCTTGAACATCAGTAGCTGGGTTACTGTCGGCTGGAAAATCCCCAACATCATTAAGCTTTGAGACATGAGCTCCTTATTCCATTCGATCATACTCGTCTTTAGTCTCAACAGTTTATTCACCATCATGGGGAGCATCCTCCCTACCTACCTTAAGAGCACCCTCCATATCTTCACTCCCAACAGTTGGCGAGGAAAGAACAGCTTACATTCTCTCAACTCCTTGATCCATTTCTCAAGAGTCCATTCTTTCGGCTTTTCAGCCCATCCTTATTGGAATATATCTCAAGCAACGTCAGTCATCTCTCATCCTTCAAGGTCAACTCAGAAAATTTCTCTCTACCCTCAGTAGCCTCAGTCACCGTCCAAGCTTCAGCAAATTCCATCCTCAAGGTCGTGTTAGACTTATATAAATCTCTGATCCTTATCTGATTGGCCTCAACAACCCTCAACCGAAAAACACTATGCTTCTAGGCCTGCAAAGAAAAACAAAGTTAAAAAATGAAGGGCCTAAGCTTCTAAAGGTCTGTATTGTAAAGCCTGTCTCATAAGGCCCAATTTAGTCCAGAACTGCTAATTCAAAAACAACCACATTGTCATTTGGTGACTGTCAAACCACTCTAAACAGGTACATGTTAGGCACTTAGGATAAGTACGAAATTCGCACGCTCTAATCTACATCTAGAGACCCCACATATGCCTCAGTCGACGTACATGGACCTTCACCTAGTCCAGTCAAATTATGAAGCAACTCATTCATCCCAATCGACAAGAGCATACCCTCATGAACGTCCACCAAGTCCAGTCAACCATAAGGTAGTTTTTTGGACATGTAACTACTTCAGACGACAGAGAATGACCTGTATCTTTTCCAAACGAATATGACAGGACTCTTATTTCAGCAGACATCTAAGGACTACCCCCAAGTCAATCAACATGGTCTCCAGATGACAGATAAATTTGTTATTTTAAATATAATTGACTTAGTTTGTGGCTACAAGCAATAATCAACTCCCAAATATGACAATCCATACCTCAGAGACGCAACCATGTATGTTGCGAGAGATTGACCTTCCATATCCCTAACCAAGACCAGAGACGTCTATGTTCTCCAAAACGCCATAGAGAGATACTTATTTGGCTTAGACGACCATGAATCATCCTATTTTCCCAAACAATGGGGAAACATATTCTTTGACTGATAATTATCTCAAATGATCAAAAGACACCGTTAGTGCATACCATCTTCTCAAAACGACACGAGATTATTACCATTATTCTCAGTCGACCCATAAGGGCATTCGGTGACATAAGGGATTTATTTTGGTCAATTGTTTCCTATGGACTATGGTGTGTGCTCCAGATGACATAGTGTGGCCGTAACATTTGCTAACTTCTAGATTCCATCAAAATTTTCAGCTGACACAGTCTTCAAATGATATGTGAAAGTATTCTCTCTTTATTACTAACCATGTCTGTGGTTTTCAAACTTGCAGACAATGTTATGCGACACAGTTGAAGACCCGGATCTCAATCTAGTCCGGACGACATAGGAGACTCCCCCGGAGCATCAACATGTTTGGTCGATTAGAGATTATCCCGGACCTTCATCTGATGCAGTCGATGGAAACATTCCCCACGACCTTCTTCGGGTCAGGTTGGTTCCAGGACCTTCATCCGGTCTAGTCGACTAAAGACTCCCTCGGACCTTCACCGGGTCTAGTCGATTGGAGAAATCACATCAAATCATATGAAATCATTCAATCTATACCAAAATTGTTCATATCACATCAAATCATGACAAATCATATCACATCAAATCGCATAGAATTGATTCCATCTACATCGGACCCAAGCCAAATCATATCATACAAGACTATAGTTATCATAAGAATCTTACTAAAATCAGACCAGAATCATAAAACATCATATTATATATTGAATAAATCAAATCAGATTACAAACAAGAGACCTATATGGTCTATCATAACATAAAACTTACACATATGATTGGATACCTTAGAGCTGCAGTCATTGACTTTTAAACCTTTGCTCTAAAACCAATTTTTTTAATATTCTGCCTAAGCAAGGATTCTATCGATAGGAGAAGGGAATAACTTATCTCTATAAGCCTTAGATTTATAGAAAACCAGACATGGCGCACCCTAAATTTATGCAACCTAGAGTATAGTCCAGCACCGCAATGTGACTTGTAATGAACATCAATACAGATGAGGACCTCAGGTCCGCTACTCAAGACACATCAATGCTCATTATCAATTCCTAAGGGCTTTGTGCCATAATTTACACGTACAATTAAAAACTTTTACTTATATACACACAACAACGTGTTAAGCACGACTCAAAACATAAACATAACCAACTTGGTTTCTAGACTTCTATGACACTTTCCAGGTCTCTACAGTGGTTGAATGCAACTTAAGTGATCCGTATTCTCAAGCATGATTTTCCAAAAGATTTAATGGCTGACCGACCTGATTGTCAACCTATAAAACTAACAAATTGTATTAGTGTGAGTTATATTAATACCATAAATGACATATGTACTTGTTTATGCATACAATGCTCGTACATAACTCACTAATTATTTTAAAATATGTATGAGATGAATACCTCTGAACAGAATTTCTAACCAGTACCTCTATAACGAATTCATACCAACGATATTTATAAAGAAAGCGGGTGGCAAAATTCGCTCCAGCTTGCATAGGATTATCACGATTCCTCGCTCAAGGTCGTCAATAACAGATGTGCTTAATGTCCTCTGACACAATTGTTTAAAGAAGCCACATAGATCAAGTACGGCGTCGCATACATTCGGGGGGAGATAAGGTCGAATGCCAACAGGAAGGAGAATCTCGAGCAGCACATGACAATCGTGACTCTTTAATCCCGTTATTGTATCATCTCTGACCCAACGCCCCAATATTGGATGCATAATTATCAGGGAATTTAACCATTTTCAGCCAATCACAGAATGATTTTCTCTCCGATTGATTGAGCACATAACTAGCAGGAGGCTTAATAAAACCTCGAGAGGAGTCTTGTAAATGCAATTCACTGCGAATTCTAAGATCTTGTAGGTCCAATCTAGCATTTACAGTGTCTTTTGTCTTACCCGGAATATTGAATAGTGTACCCACTAAACTCTCACAAATATTTTTCTCTATATGCATTACATCCAAATTATGTCGCAAACTCAGAGTCCCCCAATATTCTAACTCAAAGAAAATACTTTTTCCTGTCCAATTCAACTCTTCAGGTAACCGTTTTCGATTTTTATCTCTATTATTAGGATGTTTACCTGGTGTGCTGTCTTTGAGCTGTTGATGTTGGCAAAGTATGTCAAATGCAGACAATCGACTGGGCTTACTCTGAGGTTCATGTTGCCCGTTAAATAATTTACTCCTCCGCCAAGGATGACTCGACTCAAGAAATCTCCTGTGCCCCGTGTATCCGATTTTATTCCGTAATCGTTGCGAAGGTGTATGATCCGCACAAACTGGACATGCCATGTATCCCTTAGTGCTCCATCCAGATAATGAACCATAGGCTGGAAAATCATTAATGGTCCATAATAATGCGGCATGCATCTGAAAATACTGCTCTGAAGCTGCATCATAGGTATGCACACCCACATTCCATAATGTTTGTAACTCCTCGATCAATGGTCTCAAGTAAATTTTTATATCTTTACCAGGTGAACGTGGACCAGGGATAAGCAATGACATAAACATGAACGGATCCTTCATACATTTCCATGGAGGTAAGTTATATGGAATGACAATAACGGGCCAGATGCTATAAGAGTTGTACATATTCCCAAATGGGTTAAACCATCAGAGGCAAGACCTAACCTGACATTACGGGGGTCCTCAGCGAAACGGGGGGGTACATGTCATCAAATTCCTTCCATTCGGTTCCGTCCGCAGGATGTCTAAGTATGCCCTCCGCACCGATCCTCTTTTCATGATGCCACATCATATCAGTCGCTGTGTGTCGTGACATGAACAATCTCTGCAGCCTGGGCGTTAAAGGGTAAAAATATCGCAATATCTTTTGAGGCACTTTCTTCCCCATACCACGGACTTTGTACCGACTTTCACCACATATCGGACAATGTTCAAGTGATTCATACTCGGCACGAAATAATACACAATCAAACTTACAAGCATGAATGGATTCATACCCCATTCCCAGATCACGCAACATTTTCTTTGCCTCGTAGTACGACTTAGGCAATTCGCTTCCAACCGGTAACATTTGGGCCAGTAACTCTAACATCATATCGATACTTTTGTTGGTCATTCTGTTGATCACTTTAATGTGTAATAATTTCACAACGAAATTCAAGATCGACATTCCAGCACCTTCGAATGGAATTTTTTTGCCTCATCAAGTAGTTCACTAAATAAATTTTGATCATTTCCACTTAACACTGGCATGTCGCCACTAACACTATGACCAAGTTGTGGACCTTGTAAGTCATGCAAAATATCGGCGATATCATCGTTTGCAGGTTGATTGTAACTACTGCTCCCTTCACCGACATCAAAAAAAACCGTGACTGAGAATGATACTGCTCACCGTGATAAATCCACGTACGGTAAGTGGGTGATATTCCTGGCATGTATAAATGATTATGAACTTCATCTAACCGCTTCCTTTTCCTATTCAAACAATTTGCACATGGACAACGAACACGACCTTCTGCATCAATGTTTTGTTTTGCGACTTCCATAAACTCAGACACTCCATTACGATATTCAACACTCAATCTATCCAGAGAGCTCATCCAATTTCTATCCATTTCAGCAGAATACCTAAATATAATAATATAATTATTAGATATCATTTTACATTGGAATCAACATTACTAATTCAGTAATACTTAATTTAAGCATATATATATATATATATTTGGTTGATAAATTAATTAAATAGTTTACAGAAAAATTCTATTTTGTTAATTAATATACTTACTCTACATATATGAATCATAAATCACTAACAAACAGCATATAAACAACATATATAATCATAAAAATTGAAAATAATAAAGAAATATGAAAGAAGATTTACCTTTTTGGAAATTGATTACAATTTTATTGAAAATTTTTAGGAGAGATGTGAGGCTGTAGAGGAGAAATTCTCAGATTTCAGAGGTTTTTTACGAAGAGAATGAACAAAAAAGAGGGGGGAGAAGGGGTGTCGACCTTCTGTTTTTTAATCTCTATCTTTAGCGTCGCATTTAGTATTTCGACGCCAATTGTTGCCGTTTTTAGCGTCGAAAAGTTGTTGTTCGACGCTACATGTTCCATTTTTAGCGTCGCAAAACGTTTTTTCGACGCTAAATATAAAAAATTAGCGTCGGATTAAATTTAGACGCGAAAGAATCAAGTTCTGTCGGTGGAAGCTTCATAACTCTTTAGCGTCGAACAAATATTCGACGCGACAAGTATTATTTTTGGGCGTCGAATATTCATAATCGACGCTAATTATATACGTTTTTAGCGTTGACAACCGTTTTGTCGACGCTAAATATCAAACATATAGCGTCGAATTAAATTTAGACGCGAAAGAATCAAGGACTGTCGTGGAAGCTTCATAACTCTTTAGCGTCGAACAAATATTCGACGCTAAAAGTATTATTTTTTTGCGTCGATTATTCACATTCGACTCTAATTGTTTCCTTTTTAGCGTCGAATGTAAATTAGACGCGAAAGAGTCAAGGATTTGCCGGTGGAAACTTCATACACCTTTAGCGACGATATATGTTCGACGCTAAAAGTTAGTTTTGGCGTCGACTCCGTGTTTCGACGCTAAGAGTGCAATATTTGGCACCAAAAATTATTGCAATAATATAATTATTCAGCGTCGAATATTTTTCGACGCTAAAGTTCTGTTTTTAGCGTCGAAACTATATTTCGACGCTGAATAATTAATATTCTGCGTCGAATTTTTATTCCGTCGCTAAAAACATGACATATAGCGTCGAAACTAATATTCGACGCTAAAACTAACTTTTAGCGTCGCATATTGTTTCGACGCTAAATATTTGGACGCTAAAAGCCATAATTCTTGTAGTGTTACTTATCATACCCCACATCATCATCATAGCATATTTAGTTACTGAAAAAATATAAGTCAATCCAAACACGTAACAACTATATTGCAACCAATTTCAAAATTATAATAAAAATAGCCTCTTTAAGCAAAGTTAGAAGTTTGGTCAATGTTATCACTTATCAACAATTATGTCAAGTAAGTACAGTAAAAAAATTTCATTTTATTATAAATCACTGACATAAAAATCCACTTGTGTATTAGTTCAATTTATCAAAAATACAACATGTAAAAAAATAACATGATTTGTAACATAAGAAAATCACATCAGTTTCGTAACCTAGGTGTAGCAATGCTCGTATTCAGCAAAAGAACCTAGCACCGCAAGAGCATAGAGGGAGAACAGTACACAATGCTCATACCGTAGAGGATGATCAGGCACCATATGGCAGAGAAACATGGTCATACTCGTAAGTATAGAAAGTTGACATAATCAATAATGGTACTTCACTAGTGGTTTGCTAATATAATCACAGCATAAGCAGAACTTGCGAAAACCATCACAATTCATAATTCATAAATCAATATCATAAATCATAAATCGTAAATCATGATTCATAAGTCAAAAAAGTTGTAAAATATAAAAATCATTTACAATCAGTATCCACTCAAACTCTTATTCATGCAGAACACTTATCTCATGAATCACTAATAGTAAATTTAACTAATGTTTTCGAAAATCAAGTTTATATACACTTATATATGCATACATACATACATACATACATGTATGCAATATATAATACGTTAGGTACTCATCATATAAGATACTTACCTGGGTTCGCGAATACTCATTATCTTAGTCAAATGTATCAAAATAAATGGTTACATACAGTTAAAATTATCGTTTTCTGAAATTTTCGACATAACTATAACAAACTTTCAGACTTTTCCGTAACCCCTAAATTAAGTCCAATTTCAACGATTTCAGTTCCATTACTCTTAAAACAACTTACATTATAATGACATAATATCATATTCACTTTTCGGCTTAAAATCGGAAAATCCTCTGAAAAGTCTGAAAACATTAAGAACAGATATGGAACCTTTCAGGTCTTCCATGTCTCTTCCAAAATAATTTTAATACTCTCAATACATTATTATACACTGCTTTAATTTAACCAGTTAGCTTAAATCTTAAAATGCGCGATTTCAAAAAATCTTCAGGAAAAAATTCCAAAAATGCTACGAAATGATCCTAATCCTTCCAGAATCACCTAAATATAATTATATCATCATAACAAACCCATATCTATCTTTACAATTACATGGTCTTCAAAATACGTGAAACTACTATCTATCAAAAATTTATAAAATCTACCGGATCGATCTAATTCATTTCGATTTCACTCGGATTATACCAACAATATATATTCAATACATTCTTGCTCAATTAACTGAATACATAACAAATTAATAATCCATGAATCATCTGGAAGCATCCGAACATTTTACACATTACTTGAAATTAATGAATTTTTATCATTGATGTCTTACCGAATTTTCAAGAGCACTAATAGACTCCAAACATGCCCATGAACCCGTAGGTATCAAAGAAATTTGAATCGGAGCATCCACTTTGACCATTCATTCTGTTAATCAGAGTACTGATTAACAAAACTGCCACTGCAGCCTCGTAGTATGTTACGCAAACTTCCATTTGGTAAGTGGATTGCGTTGTGAATTGATGTGACCAATTGGGTTCAAGATGGATAAGTCATGCAATTTCTGCTCATTTCCCATAGTTTACAGCCAACTTAAGCCGACCGCTAGCTATAAATCAACGCACGGTTCCCGAGAGCACTTTCTAGTGCCATCACTCTGGCCGACGTGGCCGGATGGCTAGCCATCAACCATCTTCTCTCTCGTGTACGAATAGATGAAGTTTTTTGTACCTCTATGCTATTTCTGAAAACCTCAGGGTATTTATAGTAAAGTTTCTAAAAATTACATTCAAGTCCCTATGAAATTGCCTTTAGGTCCTTGACATTTCTCTCTTTCGAAAATTCACATTTTGAGGCCTTTTATATGTAAATTTCAAAAAGTTTTCAACACAAAAGTTGTTTGTCTCGGAAAACCGAGTTAAGAATCAGTTTAATTGGAGTTCTTTTGCTATTTTTACAGGCAGACAACAAAACCTCTTCATATTAAATATGTAAATTTTGAGTAATCGGTTCTCAATTCACAGGCTTTCCAACAGAACAAAATTTCACGTTAAAAAATTTCAAATTACTTTTCAACAATTAAACTCTTATTCTCCAATATTAACATTAACTTCGATCCTAGATCCTTCCAGAAATATTTCGAAATTCAGGATTTACACACGATGACCAAATGGACTTACGACTCCGAGCTCGAATAATTTCGAGATATTCATTAAAACACTTATATCAAATATTCTTAATTATTAACTTTAGGTTATTCCACTAAAAACCTGAAGCTGAACTCTCATCACTATAGATATATTTTTAGGCCAAAACTTACCAACGTCTACCGATATAATTACTACATAAAGATTGACCTTACTCGAGTATCTCATAATTAAAGTCGGGTCATAATGTCCATGATACCCCTCTAATTATTTTTGTAATATAAATACCATTGATTCTCTAATTAACCATTTCGTCATAACTTTTATGAATTTTATCTTTCTATTCATAATAGAAATTTTTGAGCTCTAATTGTTCAAGTACCGAATTAACCCTTAGTGAAGGTACTCATTTACTTGTCGCAAGGAGTGTACTCCATGTCTATGTAAAACGTCCCCAACTACACACCAAACTATACCCCCAAAGTACATAGTAATTGGTTAAGATTGCTACACCAACTTCACCTTAATAAATCAAAGGACACAACCTACCATGCATGAGTTCGTAGTACACTATAGATTCAATCAATCAATAAACGATCATCTATTAGACTAGTATAAATTTTTTTATTTAACGTATATTAAAAGAAATTAATTTTTATCTTGGTGTGGTCCTATATGATTGTATTATATAAGTTTCCTCCATTCTCATGTCTTATAATTATGGAATGGACCGCAGCTGTATATAAACCATAAATAAAGTTTTCATCTTCTTCTTTGTATGGACTATTTAGGATTACTAATATCATACTTAAATCCATTTGAGTATAACACTTATAAAATAAGTCTGAAAGTGCATTAATAACCCATGACATTCAAGACAGTTTATAATACGCAAATTTTAAAACACATACTTTGATAAATGAAAATTGCATTGTTCATTAATTAAAAATATTTTTGTTTACATGTTACATTTATGCTTTAGGACTTACATCCCAATAATCTTCCACTTGTACTAGAGCGAATTAACATGTCATATAATCCTAGACCATTTAGGTGACTTTCAAACACTTTAGATGTCAAGGTCTTTTTAAACGGATCAGCCAGAATCTCTACGGCTGCTATCTTCATGGAGAATACTTCTATAATATGCAGTATATGCCTTATGAGATGGTATTTTCTCGCTATATGCTTCCTTCTCTTGTGGTCTATTGGTTCTTTAGAGTTCACCACTACACCACTATTATCGATGTATAATATGAGAAAAACCACCTTATTGTCAATGATGTGCTTGTATACACAAGGCTCATCGATATTTTGCCCAAAGTCATAATATTTGTTTATCGTATCGAATCTTATATTCCAAGATCGAGATGTTTGCTTAAGACCATAAATAGAACTTTGCAACTTGCAAATGTTTTGCTTTTGACCTTAGGCAATGAATCTCTCTGGTTGCACCATGTAGATGCTCTCATCAAGGCTATATTCAAGAATTCTTTCGTGACATCCATTTTTCATATCTCATAGTCATAATATACGAAAATGGATAGAATAATGCGAATAGACTTGAGCATGGCTACTGGTGAGAAAGTCTCATTATAGTCGACTTCCTCTTTTTGGGTATAAGCCTTGGCCATTAACCTAGATTTGAAGTGTTGGACAATTATGACCCATAGCATCACTATTTGTACAGAACATGGTGTTGTTGTACAAATAAACTATGTGACAAAGGAAATTGCTCTTTTATCATTTGTAATTAGATCACCAAGATATATAAATGATAAAAGTGCATATGATTAGTACCGGATTAATAAGATATGAGACAATATTAATCTACTAAGGTTTAATCATTAAATATCCCTAGTCGTAGTATTATCGAGACTGGACATCGATAATGCGGAATAGACTAGTATTACACTTGTCCGTGTTATGGAAGCGTAACGACATAGTTCTCATATATTTGGGTATTGGATACACATGCAAGTGTAATAGGAGGTTCTGTTTACCGATGGTACGGAAACAGCTTCGCTCTGGATAGACCCATTGGTAGTATAACTAAGTGTCTAAGGGAATCCGAATCAGGGTAGGTGTATTTGGTCTTAACTTGAGACTTGCATCGCTAATACTTGCGACAATCAGTATACTTTGGTTTTGGTCATCCCGTGCTTTAACAGGTTCTGTGTACGCCTCTTCTGGGTATACTGAGAATCATAGTGTATTGGGTGTGATGTCAAGATGGAAGTATCACTCCAGTCATATGGAGATGATGATCACGTAGGATACGGAACTATTACTCTTAAGTACTACAGTCATTGGGATAATATGACTAGGTCATCATTATCCAATAATAGGGACTAGTTACCAGAGATCCGATATGTGCTTCGAACGGGGCAGACACAATTCCAGCCCTAGGTCTAGCATGTAATATCGATACTGGATCGTAATACGCAATACTATGTATACTACGTCTGATAAAGATTATATATTCTTTAAAGAATATTTCTGGAGAATTGGGTAGGCACGGTGCTTTGCTAGAAGCCAACCATGTCTTGTAAATCGGTAAGAACGTGGTATGAGGTACGCATGTATTCGGATAGTCCGATAATCGGATTTACTGCCAACATATCCAGGGATCTCATGGGTCGCTTCCCGAAGATTCACCGATGACGTATGACTCGAACATAATTAATCTGGGATTAATTATGAGAGAGAGAACATTAATCTAGGATTAATTGCGGAAAGAATTTATCTAGGATAAAATTCGAATAGAAGAGAGAGAACGATTAATTTGGAATTAATCGATTAAATAATATATTCGATATATTAAATGAAATTGGATTTCAACGGGGAATTAAAATTGGATTTTAATTCGGGTGAATGAATTAATTTAGAATTAATTCGCAAGCGACTTTCGTAATAATTTTACAAGACATTATTATTTAATTAAATTGGATTTAATTAAGTGGCAATGGAAAATTCGTTAATTCAGAATTAACGAACCCGACTCCGAAATGTGTTTAGCGGGCCCACTCGGATTTTAATTTAAGTGGGGCCGACATGTCACATCACTAGTCAACTTTGTTTACCTTTTGGTTGATGGAAGTTGGTGGAAGCTTGTAAAACACACAAGCTTACTTTATGTCATTTGGAATGACTTTTACCAACTTTGATTTTTTGGTAGTAGGTAATGGTTTTAGAAATCAATTACAAAATTTCACAAAAATTGAAAAAACACATCTCTCTCTCTCCCTACCATTTGGTCGGATCCTCTTCCCCATCTTTTCTCTCTATTGGCGTTAACCTAGGG
Source organism: Zanthoxylum bungeanum (assembly GCA_019454045.1). Taxonomy (NCBI): domain Eukaryota; kingdom Viridiplantae; phylum Streptophyta; class Magnoliopsida; order Sapindales; family Rutaceae; genus Zanthoxylum; species Zanthoxylum bungeanum. The sequence goes on along the minus strand of SKCR01046855.1, from coordinate 2,476 downwards.
TTCATGTGTGATGATTTTGTTTCAAAATCTTGCATGCTAGCACATCAAAGGAGTCAAACAAATGTGTTAGGGAAACCATTCCCTTGAGTTTGGAATTCAAGAATCAAAGCTTGGAGCTCAACATACAATAAAAGGAGGGCTTGGAGCACTACACAAAGGTTGGAAAATTTTTGTTATCCTACATCCTCATTGCCGATCTATGTAAGTATTTTTTCCGCAATCTTACATTGTTTATTCACATAATTTTATGCTTAATAGATCCTTAACATGTTCCAGGAGAACCCAACAATGGTATCAGAGCCCAAATTAAGCATAAAATGAACTTAGGGTTTATATACTTTAATTTGGGTATCTCCTCTTGGAGCATGATTTTATCAAATTGATTGTTTGAGTATGCTTAGATTATGATAACTTAGAGTTATGCATGATTAATTTTATGAAAAAATGATTAGATTAATTTTCCCCAAATTTTATGGCTTGGCCGAATTGATGGAGCCCTAATGTCATGGTGATTTTTTGAATTTTAGACCATTGGATGTGTTTAAAATGCATTAGTATATTGATTTGTGATTTAATTGGATCGAAATCAAAAGCGGATATAAAATGCCATATTGCCATGACTTAAAGAGCATGTGTAATGACTTGATTTTGTTTCAATTGTGTTGGACATGAATTGAATATAATAAAGCATGATTAATTAATTAAATTGGTGTTTTGGAAATGTTAATTTAACTAATTAATTATGGCTATACACTTTAATTAAATAAATTGTGATATTTGGAATATTGGAATTTAATTAATTAGGCTTAAATTTGGAATTGGGTTAAAATTGTTATATTTGGGCCTTATGGACTTGGTTGGGCCAAGTTGGTTTAGGACAATTGGATTGGATCCAAATTTGGCCTAAAACCATACCATTAAGTCCAAATATAATAAATGGGCCTTTAAATAATTAATTGGGCCTAATGGGCCAAAATTAATTTTATGGAAAATGGTGATTACTTATTGGGCTTTGGTTGCCAAAGTTCATGCCTTAAGAAATTAATTGCAAGCCCATTGGAATTTAATTAAATTGACATTAAATGTTAATTGGGTCTTTGAGACCCATTAAGATTGGATTTAGAATCTAAGTCTAAAAGACACATTAATAAAGTGTAATTATTTAATTTGGAATTAAATATGAATTAGTATTGAATACAAATTAAATTGGATTTAAAATTGTAGTTCGATATAATTCAAGAATTCGCACTTTGAGTACTTATTCTGAAACGAGTTGGACTCGCGCAAATCAAATTGTTGTTTGAACATTGGATGATCACTTAATTCAAAGATTACTTAATTGGATTAGATTGATTGAATAACATGTTTTGTGTGAATACATGGATGTATTGTATGAATAATGTATATCATATGGATATTTGATGGGTGAGGGCAATTTTGAAAATTGTTGTAATAAATTTATAATTTATTAAATTGGACCTGCGTGTCCAGCCTTTATCTCTTGACTCTTTGTAATTCTCTTCTCACCAATTGCCCTCAATGTTAATGATGTTTCTTTATAAGTATTATGTAATTGGGTAGAAGTTAGAATTGTGCTAGCCGGGGAGAGGAAAATGAGAGATTTGTTCTAGGAATAATTTCTTAAATATCCATCCGCATATCATTATTATTTTTATCGAGCCTTATTATGCTTTTAGAATGCATGCTTAAGGGTGTATGATGAGCCTAATTAAAGATGATAAATTGGTTGCCAAATCGTGACAAAAACCCTCATTTTATATTAAGCGTTTTTCCTTCCATTGAGTGATTCTCTCTCAAGATCCAAGATTGGCGTTGGTTTGTTGGCCAAAGTCAAGACCTTTGTCCATCGCGGATGTGTTTGAATAATGAAGGCTTTGTTCCATATCGTATGCCTTGGGCAAGTTGTGATTTGTTGGCCAAAGTCAAGGTCACTGTTGGGTTTCTAAGGTAATCCCAAGATCATATAAAGCATGAAACATATGAATACTAAAATTAAGAATGGCAGACACATACTTACAAAGATCAGATGGATGGTTGTGTTGATAACAAAACTTTTTGCTTAGAGAAGTTCTTTGAAGCTCCTATTTGAATGTTGAATCCAAGCTCCAAGATTTGAGATTGATTCCAAGCTCTTGGGATTGGTTTCCCTATCACCTTATATGATTCTTCAAGTGTGCTAGCACTAAGCAAAATTTGCAACAAATCTTCCTTATTGTTCTTGCAAGTTTCGGCCAAAAGGGTTTTGGGAGAGAGAGAGAGTATTTGTTTTTTTCTTGTTTTTGTTTCTAAAACAATTACAAGTCTTATGAAAATTCAAAGGCAAAAATTTGGTATATCCTTTTCCAAAAAGTTTAAAGCAAATTTGGAGGGAAAAAAGTAATTAAAGCTTCCAACTACTCCCATCACAAATAGTGACTAGATGTCAATCACAAAAAGGTGACATGACTTCCATCAC